>JAHWLF010000255.1:0-16888 GCA_024679295.1 Phytophthora parvispora
ACTCCAAGGCGGACGGCGCGCTCGAGAGGATCGTCGTGGCCGAGGTGGTGGACAACGCCACGGAGCTCATCCTGAGCAGGGCCACGGCCGAGCACGAGCAGGCGCTGCTCCGCTGGGTCGAGATCCTGAGGGAGGAGGAGAAGCAGGAGGAGCAGAAGGAAGAGCAGGTCCCAGAGACCAGTCCTGAGGTCGAGGAGAGGGAGGCAGCGGAGGAGGAGGCGGGTGACGCGGCTGCTGCCCAGAAGAGCAAGAAGAGGGAGAAGAAGGAGAAGAAGACGCGCGCCAAGAAGAACAAGTCCAAGGCCGCCGAGGACACGGCGTGCGAGCAGGTGCAGTCCTTCTTGACGTTCCTGAAGGAGTCGGCGCAGACGCAGAAGCCGGCGGAGGAGGAGGCGTCGGTGGCTGCCACCGCCTCGGACGCGGAGAAGAGGTGGACGTCGGAGCTGCAGCGGATTGTCGAGTTGTCGAGCATTGAGCCCGAGGAGGAGGCGCGGCGGCTCCGCGTAGCGCGCGACATCCAGACTGTTCTCCGGCGCGAGGTCAGCAAGTGGCGCCATTGTGAGGTGATTCTGTTTGGCAGCTCGTTGACGCTCTACGGCTCGCGGAACTCGGATCTGGATATGTGTCTTCTGCCCACCGGACGCAGTGTCGGTGCCCAACCGAAAGAAGTGATGGGGAAGCGCCAACTCCAGCAATTAATTGACGGAAAAGGTGGCGACAGCGGGCATGCACCGACTACCGACGCAGAGATGGCCGAGCAGTTGAGAGACCTACGCGCACAGGTACACAAAAGCATCGAAAAGCTTACCCAGGCACTCAACACGCTGGATCGATCCGGGAAAAGTGGCGACAAGCACACAAAGCAGCGCCGTCAACTCGAGTTCTTTGACACGCAGATGCGGCTACTGCGAAATGCTATCATGGCGGAGCTGACTAAATTGCTTGGCGTCGTAGAGCCCCAGAAGGGCTCCAACGGAAAGTCTGCACACCTGAAGACCATCATCGCTGCCAGCAGACGCCGAAGCGACGACCTCTACCTCTTACGAGCCATTCTACAGCGTGCAGCGAAATGCGAGGTGCGCCACGTGATTGCTGGAGCCCGCGTTCCCATTATTCGCTTTTTACATACACGCAGTGGCCGCGAGTATGAGTGCGACCTGTGCTTCGAGAATGTATTGGCGACACGCAACACTCCACTTTTGCGCGCATACGCGTCTTTCGATGACCGGGCGCGTGCCCTTGGCCTCGCTGTTAAGCACTGGGCCAAGCAACGCGGTATCAGTGATGCATCGATGGGATTCTTGAGCTCGTACTCATTTGTGCTGCTAAGCATTTACTACCTGCAGGTAGTTCATGTGCTTCCCAACCTCCAGGACCCTCGTCTTCTAGAATCTGCTCAGATCAGACCAGACTACTACAACGACATTAACATCGCGTTTTGCGAAGATCGCGGCATTGCTCGAGCTTTCCATCAGCGGACTTCGGGGCGAACATCATCGGATATGTCACTGACTACCCTGCTCGCAGGGTTCTTTGAGTTCTACGCCACCCAGTTCAACTTTGCCAAACGCGTCGTGACTGTACGATCACCAGAGACCCCTGCACTCAAAATTGCGCAGTGGGGCAGCCGCAAAGCGAAGACTTGGCGAATTAGTATCCAGGATCCACTGGAGACTGGGCGTGATTTGGGATGCGTGCTGCAATTCAAGGGCCAGGAGAAGATCATCCGTGAGCTGCGTCGCGCACATGAGATGCTAGCTCGAGGGGAAAGCTTTTCCGACGAAGTGTGCTGTGTTGAGAAACCTGCAGGTAAAACCGGGAAGGCTAATGGGAAGGCGAAGCAGGTTGCTGGAAAAGAATCGTCCGAGCCCTCCAAACATGCCGACAAAGACCCCTCCTCAGCAACCGCAGAACCGAGTAAACCGAAGCAGCAGCAATCGGATATAATGAAGCGATCATACGTGGTAACAATGCAAAGCGCTGACGAAGAGCTGACAAAGGAAGTGATTGAAGCGTTCTTCAAAGACTTCCAGAAGTCGTTTCGCGTTGGGAAGGTGGTCGAGGCATCGCCTACGACGACTGCAGATGATACAGAAGACGCGGCTGCGACCAAGAACAAGCGCTGGGAGGTGGAGCTACTGACCCAGGCTCAAAACTGCCCCCGCACACTGTCTCGTAGAACTCGGATCGATTGGAAGGCTGCAGATGGACGAGTGGGTCGCGTGTGGCTTCATCACCAAGCTTTATTCGCGACACCGCCGTGCCAGAAGTGCCTGTCACCAGAGCACGCGACTGGTAAGTGCCCACCAGAAGAAGTCGAACAAGAGGATGGCGAGGAAGGCGCGGATGAATCGCACGCCGACCACAAGGTACCGCAGAAAAACATCCGTCGTCATGTCCTCCGGTTGACACTAGGTGCGGGTCATGCTGGTACATCCACGAAGAAGAACGATCAACGTAAGAAGCAGCAACAACAACACGGGACTTCGCAAAATACGCACCAAAACGAAACCAAAGCTAACACCACCAAGCGCGCCAACAACGGGAAGCCAGCCACAGGTAAAAAGGAGTCCCGAGGAAACAAGAAGACGGAGGTAGAACGGGTGAACATGCGAAGCGTCGAGATCGTGAAGGTCGTGTCGTCTTCATCGACTTCACGTGTCGAGGGCGAAGGTGGCAACGCAAACAAGGCCCCTCAGAAGAAGAAGAGGTGGCAGCAGCGAGTCCATCGCAAGCGAGGCGGGTCAAAGGGCGAGAGCAACAACGCTGCCGCAGAGTGATAGCGCCGTTGAGCGAGCTAGAACTTGACGTTGTAGTCCAAGTTAGCGCTGAGAAAAGCTACGATCGATCGGCGTAGATGGTGTTGATTCTTGTACGGACAATGAACACGAACCACGTGGACGAACATGCATGCAAACAAACAATATTTCACGCAGTGTGTAGTGATCTGGTGGAGAGGATTGGATGGATATCCACAGAGTCGAAACGTCACTGGAGACTTGACAAGATCATGTCGGCGCCAGGAGCTGCTGGTGTTGTCGATGACTTTGCCGGGTCCTATAAACGCGCAGCGTGGTTCAAAGAGAGCGGGGGCGACTTGCGGTTCGGCGTGTGGCTCTTGGGTATGTGCCATGAGGTGCGCAATACCCAGCCGCTGCAGTCTACCAAGGCTACGTACCGAGCGCACAAGCTGTATCGCATGCACCAACGCCTTCGACGTGAACTTCTGCCGACTCCGAAGCCCAAGCATGTGCTGTGGACTCCGGAGGAAATTGCGAACGAGACGTATAGGTTGATTCAGTTCATTCGGAACAAGTCGACCAAGCAGCTAGATCGAGCGGCTCGCAAGCGAAAACGAGCTAACGCCAAGGTAGAGCGGATACTCTTGGGGCGTATCGTGAGGGATGCAACGAAGCTGATGCTTCTTCGTGCTACCAGCGCGCACGAGTCGCTCCTGCAGCGCTGGCTACAAGTCCTGCAAGGTAAAGAGGGCAAAGACTACGGCGTGGTGGTGTATCAGACCGCGTCTGGCGAAACAAAGCAGCACCCGCTTCTGCCGGCTGACACCACTACGTTACGCCAAGAATTGGTGTGGCTGAAGAGCCCGAAGAGCAACCACTACAATGACACTCAGGTCTGGGACGACGTCAATTGCTTCCTCTCCATGGTATCCGACTGGAATTTCATGAGACCCCAGGCACAAGTCGCCGCGGCAACCATTCCGCTGAATGCAAAGAGTCTCTGGATGCTCGAGATGCAGCAATTCGCACAGCTTGACGTGGACGGCGAGGAAGAACGACGCCAGTTGGTGGCACACGACATTCGAAGCGTGCTTCGTGAGAACGTGGATAAGTGGGCAAACTGTGACGTCGTGCTATTTGGTAGTTCGTATTCGCGCTATGGACTACCGGACTCCGATCTAGACCTGAGTCTCCTTCCTGACGGACGCAACACCTCCACGGACACTGGGTCGCACATCAAGGAGCGCAGTTTAATCGACAAGGATGTGATGGATTGGCGTGAGCCGGCCACGGACGGCGAAAGGGTGGAGCAACTGCATGAGATGTGCGCACGTGTTTTCCAGAGGGTCCAGGACCTGGACAAAGCCTTTCAAGAAATGATCCATGCAGGCAAATACACACCGGAGCGAATGCAACAATGGCGCCAGCTGGAATTCCTCGATAACGAGATGCGTTTATTGTACAATGGAATCATGGCAGAGCTGTCGGCATTACCCAACGCAGTCGATCCACCGTACAGCAAGGCAAGCATCGTTGCGGCTCCTAGGCAGCACGTCCTGGACGACCTCGACCTCGTTCGAAGGACGCTGCAAAGCTGTACAAACTGCGACGTTCGTGAGGTTGTCCATGGTGCTCGAGTCCCGATTGTCCGCTTCGCTCACAGACGCAACGGGGAGGAGTACGACTGCGACCTGTCCATCAACAACCGGTTGGCCACGCGCAACACGTTGCTCCTTCGCGCGTACGCCAGCTTCGACGACCGCGCGCGGGTGCTGGGCTGTGCCATCAAGCACTGGGGCAAGCACCGCTCGATCGTCGGAACGGTTCACGGGTTTCTCAGTTCGTACTCGCTCGTGCTGCTCACGATCTACTACTTGCAGCTCGTGGACGTGCTGCCGAACCTGCAAGACCCACGTTTGCTGGTGTACGCACAAGTCACTCCAGAGTGCTATGGAAGAACCAACGTCGCCTTTTGTGCGGACGTTGACGTTGCGCGAGCCTTTTTCGAGCCGACTTGTGCCCGGTCGGACTCGTTGGAGATGCCGTTGACGACGCTGCTCGTCGGGTTCTTCGAGTTCTACGCGGTGCACTTCGACTACGCGAATCGAGTAGTGACGGTGCGATCTCCGACGACGCCGACGCCTAAGACAGTGTTGTGGGGACCCGAGCACGCGAAAGCGACATGTCTGAGTATCCAAGATCCGCTGCAGACGTCACGCGACTTGGGCGGTGTTCTGCATGAGCCTCAGCACGAGGCCACTATCCAAGAGCTCCGGCGCGCTCACGAGATGCTGATGCAGGGCTTGAGCTTTGCCGAAGTGTGTGGTGTGCCGTAGGTCGCAACACCATCCCAACTTTCCCAGAGCTGACAATTTAGCTAGTACCGGTAGCTCATCAGATGACAACAGTCCAGAAAGTAATGCAAGTGGCGAGAACCACCGAGCACATGTAGCATTGGCGCCGACGGTTGTGGTGCAGGCCCTGAACGAAACTTTGTGGCACGTAGATGGCCCTATCAATTCAGGCAGCCGCATCGATTGCATTGATCGCAATGCAAGTGGCTGGGAATGGGTCGTGTTGTCGTCTCTCATTGAGGTGCGGCTTCGTTAGCCCTGGGGATTCGCACTCCGAGTGCCTTGGAACAAGAGCGCGGCCAAATGATCAGATATCCTCATCAAATCGTGAAAGCCATTCGATAAATTGGGTCCTGGTGAGCAGGCAGGATAGGATATCCTGGATCGGATGTCTCTCGAGGACGTCCCGGACGTGTTCTTCACGGCGCCGTGGTTCGAGGCGGGCGGGGGTCTCATCTTCGCCCAGTGGCTGCTGGACCGCTGCGCCGACTTGTCCGACGTGGTGACGCCGCAGAGCCTCGAGGCGTGCGAGCGCGTGTGTTCGTGGTTCACGACTCGTCAGCGCCTTCGCCTGGAGCTGGGGCTCACCAGCACGGAGGCGGACGCAGAGGAAAACACTCGACAGCCGTCGTGGGGCGTGGCTGACATCGTGGAGGACGTGGGGGAGCAGCTTCGGACACTTCGTCGGGAACTCGCCACTTCCGGTTCCAGTTCCCAGGTCGGGGGCATTCTCGAGAGAGCGGTAGTGGTTGAAGTGGTGGAGACCACCACGGAGCTGCTCATCAGTCGGGCGACTAGCGAGGACGAGGCGGAGCTCTACGAGTGGACGGAACTGCTGGAGGGCGAGGACTTGGAATTTGGTACGGGGCAGTGGCTCTGGAAGGGCAAAGCCAGAGACGCAGGAATAGCCGCGTGTGAACAAGTGGTGGCGTTCGCGGAGCTGCTAGTTGAGGCGCCTAGTAGTGGCGGTCAACAGGTCATTCACGTGCCGACGGTGGACCCGGACTCGGAGTGGCTGTGGGCTCTGGAGGTGCAGCAGATACCCAAGATGAGCTCCCGGGAGGAAGCAAACCGAAGGAGAGTGGCGGAGGACGTCGAGTACATGGTGTACGGCATGTGGCCGGGCTGCAAGGTGGAGATTTTCGGCAGCTCACTGTCACTATATGGGTCGCCGGACTCGGACGTGGACATGAGTGTTTTGACCAAAGGCCCGTGTCGTGGAAGCAAGCTACCGAACGAGATGCTGGGGTTTTATTACCTCAAGAGGCTGCTGGAGAGAAAAGTTTGGGACGAAGAAGAGATTGTTGCTACGGATATCGGTCAGATGAAAAGGGTGCGCTCCCAGGCACTTGATGGCACCGGCAGACTTTTCACCTCCAAAGATCCGAAGCAACGACAGCATGCACAATTCTTCGAGATGCAGACGGAGCTACTTGCTGAAGCCGTCTCCTCCTTCCTTGATGGCATGTACTGGCGAGCACGGCTAGACGGTGAACCTATAACTTCTTCCGGGGCCCAACCTATGGCCAAGCTGCTTCGTGAGAGCAAGCGGCGAAAAAATGATCTCTTTGACCTCAAATCCATTTTGGAGGCTGAACCCGAGTACAAAATCCTCCCATGCACGCGTCCCCGTCATTCGCTTCCAGTTTACTCAAGGCAATCTCAATTACAAGTGTGATTTGTGCTTCGACAACGAGTTGGGTCTGCGAAACACTCGACTACTGCGCGCCTACGCATCATACGACAACAGAGCCCGTGAATTGGGACTCGCTGTGAAATACTGGGCCAAACAACGTGGCATCAGTGACACTGCCTCGGGGTTTTTGAGCTCGTACTCGTACGTGCTGCTGAGCATCTACTACCTGCAGGTTGTGCACGTGCTCCCGAACTTGCAGGACCCACAACTTCTCACGCTTGCAGGCGTTTCTGCCGAGGACTACGATGGGGCGAATATCGCTTTCTGTGAAGACCGGGACATCGCTACCGTGTTCCACGAACAGACCAGTGCCGACAGGGACTCGCTGGATGCGTCGCTGTCAGCGCTGCTGTTGGGCTTCTTCGAGTTTTACGCCGCGCAGTTCGACTACGTGAAGCACGTGGTGGCCATCCGAACGCCCGATAAACCAGTGCTGAAGACCTCGCTGTGGGGAACAAAGGCGAAGTCGTGGCGCATGAGCATTCAGGACCCACTCCAGATATCGCGTGACCTTGGTGGCGTGCTCCACTTCAGTGGCCAACAGAAGATCGCCCACGAGATGCGTCGAGCTCATGAATTGCTTGTGCAGAGTGGGAGTTTCTTGGGCATGGTGTGTTGAGCAGTCGTTAAGGGAGGAACAAGTTTATCCAGGTGGAGTATCTAATACATGGGCCAGATATGCTTTTTCGAGTTTGGATATTGTTTGGAAAGTCTGTTTGCGAAGGTGGCAAAGCCGTCGTGTCGAGCATCTTAGGTCAGGGATCGTTTGGGCAGTTGTGGTGATTCTGCTAATAGTGGAACAAGGATCATGATCTTGCGTCAATGTCTTGTTTAAAATATGGCGCTGACGGACAAATGCAAACGTTACTGGGTAAGACGGTAGGAATTGGAGATAAGTAGCGGTGTTATAGATGGAATGTCAGTTAATTTTTCGTGGCGCTGCGCAATGTAGAAGGCATCAAGCATTCGTTCGCCCGCTCAACAAGTCAATTCGTCGACACCAATGGCAACGTGTCAGGATGTCCAGTTTGCACTCGACGATGTGCCACGACACTCAGTAAGTCAAGGTGATCTTACGTTCGCGAAATGGCTACTTGATCGTTGCATGGAAAGGATGCAGCTGGAAGACTCCTCGAGCCGGTCGGAGTGATCCTCGAGGATGTCATCCAGTTATTTGACATGCTGAATCAAGAGATACTTCAGCAAAAGGGTTCAAACCCGTATCGTCTTGCCAATAGTGCGAGCGTTGTGTGTGGGGGTCAAATAGTAAAAGACACTACGAAGCTGCTACTCTGTCGCTGCACAATTGAGCATCAGTTGCTCATGCGCCGCTGGATGAATACACTACTTTTAAAATTTGATGGCACGGCACCTCAAAAACTGGAAAGCGCGACGTTTGATGCAGACAATAAATCCTCGTCGACGATGTGGCTGTGGAATTGCCACAATAAATCCTACGAGGAAGAGGCTTACGACCAGGTGAAATGCTTCCTCGCGTTGCTAGCTGAGGTCACTCCTTCGAGTTAGCAGCTTGCTCAAAGTTTAGAGGCACCAGTTGCCCAAAAGGCGAACGATATGTGGGCTTGTGAGCTTGAGGCTGTCGTGGGAATCAACCCGAACGATGAAAAGTGGCGCTTGGAAGTAGCGCATGCCATACGGAGCATACTTCGTAATGAAGGTGGCAAGTGGTCTCAATGTCACGTCCTCCTCTTTGGTAGCCTATGGCTCGAAGGAGTCCGACCTAAATTTGTGCTTCCTGGCTCGTCGGCGCAACACTGGGAAGACCAGCGGCACGCCACCAGCAACCCCAGACTTCTTGTACGAAACACTCGCGAAGCCGAATCGAGCGCAACAACTGCTGCAGCTACAAGATGAGGCAAGGGTAAGCATTGAGATGCTTGATGTCAACCTAGAAGGAGCTGAGAGCGCTCTTCAACGGTCCGTCATTCATAACCCACAGCTATCCCCATCGTACGCTGCTCACTGACGTGTTTTGATTATCACGTGCGCTTGCTGTACAATGCGACAATGGAGAAGTTGCCTCCCCTACCCGAGCCTACTGTCGTCTTTGGCAACGCAGCTGATTCCCACGAGATAGCCATAGCTGATGAGTTCCGAGGTGATGATCTATACCGGCTGAGCCAAGTTTTGGAATCTGCTGAAAACTGCAAAGTGCTGGAAGTGGTTCGTCGCGCCCTCATTCCCATTATTCGGTTGCTCTACGTACATGACGGTCGTGACTACCCTTGCAATTTGCCTGTCAATAACGAGATAGCAACGCGAAACACACTACTCTTACGCGCCTACGCAAATTTCGACGACCGAGCTCGTTCACTGGGTTTGGCGTTGAAGCACTGGGCCACACAGCGTGGCATTGTTGGTACACGTCAGGGATTCCTTAGCTCATACTCGTTTGTGCTGCTCGCCATTCACTACCTGCAAATTGTGGGCGTACTGCCCAACCTGCAAGATCCCCGGCTGCTGGAGTTTGCTCGAGTCTCACCAATACACATCAACGGAATCAATACCACTTTTTGTGAGGACATCGATGTTGCTCGCAGTTTCCACGAGTCTCACAGGATCACAGTGGAAACGACCCTTCCTGGCCTACTTATTGGCCTTTTCCAGTTTTACGCAACAGAATTTGACCACAGTAATCGTGTCGTCTCGATTCGGGCTCCGCAGACACCAACACCAACACCAAAAGTTGTTCTATGGGGCTTTGGAAATTCCAACCTTCGTGCTTAAGCATTCAAGATCCGTTCCAGACATCGCGCGACGTAGGCAGCGTTCTCAGGCACATGTCCAACAAGCGTACCATTGCGGAGTTTCGTCGTGCTTACGCTTTGCTTGCCATCGGTGACAGCTTCGTTGACGAAGTATGCAAAGTTGAATAGAGCCCCAATGTACCCCGTGCAGAGACATTCATACCTTTCGTGCCGTACTAAGTTTTATTTTTTTTCATACTTCAAGCACAGCATTGCAAACCCCGAGACTTAGTAGGGCTGCAATTCAGCTGAAGCTGAAACAAACTTCGGTTAACTTGCCACTGAAAATTTGGAACAGTTTAGATTTCGGGAGTCTGGTCCATGTGTGCTGATTCCAGCGGTGGTAGCCCTGGTAAGGTCCGACCTGCTTGGCGAAATGAAGCCACACTCCGTGCTGACTCTCGCGCTGATCTGTTCTCAAGAGGTTTTATAGTTGGCGAGGGAATTAAACGGGCTAATTCATGCTGCACCAAGCTCTCTGCTACCTCGGAGGGGACGGACGCTTCTCGCTTGGATCTGTGACTGCCCAGTGACTTATTGCTGACTGCTGTGGGCACTGGTGTAACAGTGTTATACTTTCTGTTGAAGACCCGTCGAATCTTTTCCAACGCCTGCAGTTTTTGATCATCGGTTGTCACTTCACTCTCACACGTTGGTCGTGTTTCGGAAGTTGGCAACTCGGGTTTTGCTCCTCCAGGATTCTGCAGTTGTCCGTTTGGCACTATTAGCTGGAGGAGGGACCGGAACGCACCGAAGGCGTCAATTGCTCTCTCTAGGCACGTATAGTACTCAACTTGTTCCAGAGCCTGCTTATGCGCACGAACTGCAGCGTTGATTTCGTCATCCAAAAAGTCCCCCGCTGGTATATCGGCGAACGTAGGGCTGCCTTCGACGAGTTCTGTGTGCTTCAGACGAATTACGCTGAGTAAGGCTTCGCCCCATTCTGTTTCCGTAGCTGTCACCCCAGATGCCACACGGTCACGAGCTTGAAGAGTTTGCATTGCCTGCATCGCTATCTCGTAGGCTAACTTGGTCACGCGATGACTTTGAAGCACGTGCAAAAGCGAATCCGGGGCCAACGACAATAAATCGCATGCGCGTAGGGTGCGAATAGTACACGTGCTGACTGAACAGACAAGTATCCCCTTGTCACCAAAGTACGTTCCTTTAGCAAATGATGAGCCACGGTTCGGGTAGGACTCGCTTGAGGAAAATAGGTAGCCACGCACGACAAAATACATCGATTTTGTGATGTTCCCTTCCACCAACACATTTTCTCCTCGAGGGTATCCTTCAAACTTGAGGTGACGGGCGATATCCTGCATTACCTTGTCAACGATGCCAAGGCCGTCACTGCGGGGTAAAGGTCGAAAAATGTCGTTGGAGAACGAACGAAGCGGTGCCTGTGCGATCACGAGGATCGAATCGGTGCGAATGCATAATGGCACATCTTCTAGAAAGGACTGGTAATCTACACCTCGGTGCGATGACCATAATGAGGACAAAAAGGCATGCGTTCGCGCTTTCAGCTCGCCTGTTATCTTCCAGCGCCCTAGATAGAGCTCAACCGCGATGTGGTTCTTTCGGTATGCTACCTCGTTATTGATGTACGAAATGAAGAGGTTAGCGAATTCACCGATCATAAATGCCATGGTCATTAGCCCCATAAAGCATACAACGATGCAGAAAGCGAAATGAAAGATCGTGTCTGGTTGGAAGGTGCGGCCCTTCTTGATAAACGATGTTGTCGCGAAAAAGCACCCTCGCAATAACCTTAGAGTGCGTTTCCCCTCCGGATTAGCTAAACTGGCGTCGGGTAGCCACGCATGCCAGCTATCGCCAAAGTGGTCATACACAGCGATGGCAAAGTACGCGCATGCACTCCAGTACATGAGCACAACATACAGTATTGATGCTGTTCGCAGGCGGTGCAGTTCTTTGTGGATGCTTCGTCGATTGATTTCATCCATATAGTGCAAGAAGTTCCGCAGCTTCAGGCAACGGTTGATTCGATACAACGGGTCGGTGGAAAAACTTGAGAAGAAGTAGTCCAAAGGAATAGCGGACACAATATCGTATAATAATCGCTCGCTCTTGTAGGATTCACGGTGATCTTGCTCGTACAAGTCCACAGACTCACTAGAGCGTTGTATACGCCAGTTTATCCAGATATCGGCAAGGTAAAGCACTTCGCAGAAAATCTCCACTTCCCGCACGACTACCGGTAACCACTCCGTGTGATCCATCGAGTCAAATGAGACGCGGTAAGGCACAACAATGGACATGAACAAGGTGGCAAAAATGATGACTTTGATCCAGGCCAAGTGATAGGAGCTTTGGGCTGGGGCACCGCGAAACAGCACCGAGACGAATGGCGGCATGCCACATCGTTGTTTCTGCATCTTTTGTCCAGGTTTGGCCGGGAGAGGTGATTCTGGTCCTACATGGCGAGACACTGTTTCTCGCTTACTAATCGCGCTAGCAGCACTGGAACGCTTGTACCGAGCTGATATGACTGCCTCTTCCATTCGTTCAGCATATGCGTTCATGAGGTCTTCCTCTGTCATTGTGGAACCAATCGAGTTATGTCTCTCCAGCTTGGCGATGTGGGTTAGGCGCATTTGCTGCTGCTGCAGATTGATCACTCGAAACACTTTTTTCTTCCACTCAGGGTACCGGTTGAATACCGTCTCAAGCGAGTTGCGCGATAACTTGTACAGAATAGACGTTGATTTTGCCAGAACGAAGGCATTCCTCACACTGTCAACAAACAGCGCGTTCTCGCCAAAGAAATCTCCCCCTGTCACTTGATTCAGTTTTGTTAACTCATCAATATCCAACTTGTCACTAGTCCACTCTGATTGTGGTCGCGGGTGGACTTTGCGACTTGAAAGCATGGGCTTAATACTCGGTTTCTTCGTCAGGCCAACTGATGATCGGCGCCCTATCATGCTAGAGCGTTGCTTTAGTTCTTCCTCACGCGGAATTAGCGTGTCGAGGACTCCAGCAAATACGAAGTACATGTCACTTCCTTCTTCGCCATACCTGTACACAAATTCGTCCTTGACGACCATTACTTGACTGAAATGCGAGACTAGCATTCGCGTAACGCTCCCATTCATGCCCGACAGGAATGAAACTTTCATAATCATTGGCTGGAGGTGCACCATGCGAATATCTGTCAGCAGAGACGGAGGGAGGCAGCTCTCGAGTAAGTGTTCCTGCGTGATCGAATGAAAACGCTTAAAGAAAAAGTAGGCTTTGAAACGTTCTTGGATCGGAATAGGAAGGCTGAAATGTCCAAGGAGATGCCTGAACGAGCTCAAAGTTGCGTAGTATTCTCGATTCTCAGCGTCCATAAGCTCGATGATATCTGAGAAGTTTCCGATCACGTACGCAAACAGAAAAAAACCGGACGTAAGAGTAATTGTGTTGAACAGGCACTGGGATATGGTCTTCGGTAGTTCACCAGGATAAGTTGCGGACATTACTCCAAATGACCAAAACAATGATGTGAAATATTGCAAAGAAAACCCCTTTTCGAGTAACGACTCTTCTGGTAGCCAGTGTATGCCGACAGTGTCAGGTGTGTCATGCGTGGTCTCGTTATCCCAGGATCTATGGATATGAGAAACGTGTGAGCGATAGTCGAACCAAAAGCATCCTAGTGTGTGGGAAAGAATGAACGTGTAGTACACCAACTTGAAAAGGCGGAGCTGGAGGGTAAATTTGAGGTGTTTGTTCTCTAGCGCTGCAAATTGTGCAGGTACTTTGAATAGTCGAACCAATTTGTTCAAGTTGAGTGTTTCCCAGCTCTGATGACCGAGCCCGACCAAACCCCAATCAATGAAAAAAAGCGGAATCAAGGCAATTATGTCGATGACAAACGCACGTGAATGGACGTAGTTTTTGTTGATGATCCTCAAATCCATGACCTTGTTTCCAAACTCGTGAAACCCAAGGCGGAACCTCACGAACATGTCGATCACAAATATGACCTCAATTAAAAGAACAATCATATCGGCGCTTTCGTTTGCTTCGGAAGATAACCGAAAACACATAGTAGAGACAGTGAGCAGACACTGCAATGTCATCATCAGAAACACCCAAACTTCCCAGGCAATAATAACCCCGGAATCTGGATCAAATACAAGGTCGGTCAACCACGCGAAAACGAATGGGCGACCACTTGCAGTCATGCTTGAAGTCGCCATTTCCGATGCCTTCAGAAACTTTGGATCTAAAAATCGCTTTTCAAGCGCCTCTAACGCATCTGGAAGTGCAGGAAAAGTAGTTCGCATCAGTTGCAGGTGTTCTCGCGATAGGAACACAACGATGCACCCACTAATTGCCATTACGCGTTCTGAATAGCTTGGTGAGGTGTTGTCAAAGTCCAGCACCGCCGTTCCAATAAAGCTTCCTTGTGGGATACTTCGGGGTGCACCTCCGTTTGCAATCACACAAAGCTCCCCTTCCAGTAGAAAGAACAGTCCACCTGCAAAATCGCCTTGGCGATAGATAACCTCTCCCTGTCCGTAGAGGATGAACTTGACGTTGTCTACTAGTACCTGTTCTAACTCATTCAGTACCGGTCGGACTCCTGCCAATAGTGCTAATGTTTGCAGTGCTGGTTTGCATATGCTTTTCATTATATCGTTTTTGATGGTCGTAGGGAGATCTTCTAGCAACGATCCAATGACAGCCCCACGGTGAGCTGACCACCAAAAATCAAGGAAAGCGCTCACGCGTTTGTGAATTGCAAGTGGTGCATTCTGTCGCATTAGAAATAGCTGGATGCGCGTCCGGTTCGAGAAAAACTCTTTTTGCTCGAACGCAGAAGCTGTGAATCTCTTTTGGACGTTGTCGACCACAATCGCCGTGATGAAGAAGCCAATCAGCATAAACACGAGTGCAGCCCCAAACTGGACATCACTAGCAGGTTCCACTGGCCTGCCTAGGGCGGTAATCACATAGCACGCATAATACAGCGAGCGAAAATATTGATTTAGGCCGATTTCAGTGATGGCAGAAGAACCAGCTGCGTACGTCGCATTTGTCGAGTCGATGTAGTATGACTCATTTAGCCGACGTAAGTGTAAATCGCTGGACGGAAGCCAAGCGTGAGCGCTTGAGCTGAAACCTTCCAAGTACGATATGCTGAAGTGTAAACACGCAAAAGTGTGATACAGCATGATCATCAACCAGCCAAAGAGCATCAAACGTCGTTTGTTGTCTAGATGCAGGAACTCATCCACTTCCTTCAGGTGGTCTTTCACGCGCCACAGACGTAACAAGCGCAATAGGCGAAGAAACTCCGAACCCATTGTCCAATGTGGTAGGGCGCACAGCAGGTCAAACGCGAACTTAGTTCGTAGATATCGCCGCGCTGTCCAGGCTGTATCCCAAATCTTCTCCGAGTTTTCCATGTATGAGAGGTTGAAGTTCAGATAAATATCTATCCACAGCGCTATCTCCATCAGCACGTTCAACACAGTAATTGCCCAGCTTCTGTAGTTGAGAACCTCAAAGACTAGGCGTGTCGGGATTACGAACCAAAAGTAAACAAGATTTATCTCCAGGGCAAGAATCCACCACATCCGCTTAGTAGACTCGAAGTCGATTGCTTTGTGCAGCAGCAGCACAGACCAAAACGGGGCCTTTGGATCACGTTTCCAAGTCAGTTGTGCGGCCACCAGTTGCATCACCGGTAGCATCCTCAAGCTCGTTTTTCTGATAGGTTCCGCCTGAATAGGCGGGGGCGCAAGCGCAATCAGTTGGTTGGGACTCGGCGACAATTTCGAGCTATCCGTTCTATTGTCCGTGAGGATCGTAGCAACTGGAACTGCTTCTACAGGGCGAGGTGTGTGCGATCGAGACTCAGTGGGGATTAGATCGGCAGTTGGGGATGGAGTTCTCTGCATTGGCTCACGATTGTGGGCAATTTGGTGTTTCATATAATCTTGAGGTGGTGGGGTCTGCGAAATAGCGCTAAAGGACAAATCCGATTTGGTTGACGCCGTGTCATCAGTCGCGTCTATTGCTTGAGCTGGCGTACTCGTATTTTTTTTTGCCACCGCACTTGCCACCACCCATCCCAATGACGGCTTCGCCTTTTCATTTTGGACATGTTTGCGAAGAAGTCTAGAGATTGTTTTCCGTTTGCCTGTCGTTACCAATCGTGCATCTGGAGATTGTAGTGAGTGCTCTCCAAACATGTTCTGTGCCATGGCTTCCACTTTTTTGGGGATCGATTTCGCATACTCTGGATAACCATCAAGCACACGCTCAAGATGGAATCGAGCAAGTTTATATAACGTACAATAGGTTGTTGTTACCACTGTGGCGAAACGAGGTCGGTTCAAGAAAATACTCATCTCTCCGAAGAATTGCCCCTTTCGTTCCTCTCTCACCTTCACACCGTCCACCATAACGTGGAGTACGCCAGAATTCACGAAATACATGGCGTCACCTGTGTCCCCGGCGTGAAATACGACAAAAAAGGCTGGTAGAGAGATCATCTCGAGTAGGCTAGTAACGGCGATGATGAATTGGTCGCTGCACCCCTCAAAAATGAAGACCTTAGCCACTGTGTCTTTCATCAACGCTACTTGAATATCCTTTCTGATAGACGGACACAGCAATCGCATCGCTTCGCGGTCATTGGACTCTGTATAGGTGTAATAGCGTTTCAAGTACTCGATCGCTTGGTTCTGCAGTTCTTCCGGAACGTGGTGAAAGGACAGCATGTGCTTGAACTGGTTTATTCGTGCCTCGGATGCTTCATTTTGTCCGCTCTCGCACTTGGAGATCATGAAGAACATGGCGCACAGGTACGTGAACAGGAGGAACCCACAGATCGCCACGAAAATCGTGAAAATAAACGCTGCTATCGTATGCGGCAGCTCGCCCTCAAACAGGCCTGTCATCACGCCAAAGGACCAGAAGATGGACATCAAGTACTTGGTGCGCGGGGTCTGCTCGTGGTCGGGCTTGTGCGGCAGCCAGTGGTCGTCTCCTTCCTCGTCGTACCCGAACAGGAATCGTATGCACGCCAGGAAGTGCGACAGCAGGAGGATTCCCACCAGCACCTTGAACATCTTGAGCACCACGAAGTACTTGGCGTACACGTCGTCCAGCTGCGCGATGTACCTGGGGATCCTCCATATCCGGAGGAACTTGTGCATCTCGTAGAAGGCGACGGACACGGACCTCCGCACGGGGAAGAGCGACGCGGGCACGAGCGCCACGACGTCCAGCACGAACCGCGGCGACTTGAGGTACCGGAGGCGGGACTTCCTGGCGTCGCGCGTGACGTCGCCGCCCTCGTAG
>JAHWLF010000256.1:0-16875 GCA_024679295.1 Phytophthora parvispora
CCGACACGCGATTGGAATGTGGCTGACTGCTGCCGCGCCGCAGCAGGGGGGAACGCGGGCTTGGGGAGCGGACTGGGAATGGCGCGCGCAGGCTTCTACCCCGCGGACGTGTGCAGTCGTGGCGCTCAAGAGAAGAGCCCGGGCTTGCAGCTGGTCCGGGCAGGATAAACCAGAGCCCGCAGCTCCATCATCATCGTCATGTAAACCTCAGCTTCCGTCCGGGTCGCACATACCACGCCAGGCTCACAGTCTCACTTCAGTGTATCTGATCAGGCGACACCATTTTGGCGCCAAACCGCCGAGACCCGAGCCTCGAGACGTGATTCTGCCTGCATACCATGCTTCGAGGGCGCGAGGACTACGGCATTGGCGATGGAAAGCAGAAGAAACGCTAGCGGGGATCCCCGATCCGGGCTGGTGAAGGACCGGACCCACCCACCCCAGGCCAAATTTCCATCTCGTGCAGGCTCGGCAAAATGCTCGCGGCGAAAGTTTTTATGATACACATTGGCAAGTGTATGTACGTCTAGGCTCGAGCGTCGGCTCGCGGTGCCATGCAAAGACATGCTGGAAATTTGAGAGAGCGTCGATAAGATGAAGTGTAGAGGACTGCATCGATCATCGCTCCCCCATGAATCCCCGCTTCAAAGTGCCTGTCGGCCATCCGCTCAGATGACCAAGAAGAGAAAGCGAGCGACGCCACGCGGGACGCGCTTGGCCAGGCACGGCACGCACAGAACGTCTACGCTTCGACAGCGGCGTCGCCGGCAGCAGCGTATTGAGGCCGACGAGGACTCCCGACGAGCGCGTTCGCTTCAGCTTCAATATCAGGACGCGCCGTCGGACTTCGGTGTAGACGACAGCCCAGCTGGGCTTCGGTGTCCTTAGGCAAGGCTGAAGTCGTCACCTTCTGGCGAAAGGCATGCCATCGGGCTGAGTTTTAAGTCGAATTGGCTGTGAAACGCGCCTCCCTGACCTACATCCGCGCTCGAGGAATCGCCTGGAGCGATCCCCGCCTCAAGCTGTCGATGTGTAGCGGGGACAGTCGACAGCCGCCATCGCGCAGTCGGACGCCGGCCAAGTTCCGCTGCAGCAGAAGGACGTCTTCGTCGATCTGAAGATTTGGACACAGGTCGATTCTGCCGCGAACGCAAATCCTGCGTTGCCTCCAAGCGCTGCCCAAGGCGCGGCCACTCCTGTCAAACGCGCGGGGTTCTTGAAGCAGCGGCGCCATTTCGAGAGAGATGGTCTCGTTCAGAATGAGCTGCTCACCTTGATCAAGTGTGCAGCGTCATCGCAATGGTGAGACTGACAGCGGCTTATGACGTCCTGGCCACAAACACGACCTGCACAAGGCGGCGACACGAGCTGGT
Organism: Phytophthora parvispora; assembly: GCA_024679295.1. Lineage (NCBI taxonomy): Eukaryota > Oomycota > Peronosporomycetes > Peronosporales > Peronosporaceae > Phytophthora > Phytophthora parvispora. The sequence goes on from JAHWLF010000256.1 coordinate 1,374, forward strand.
TACCTAACGACCGCGTTTGCAGAGACCACGCTGGGGCTGACGGAGACGAAGCAAGCGAAGGCTTGCACGTTGCAGTTGCAGTGCCAGGCCTGGCGCTGCTTGGGTTGCTGGCACCGGGTTGCGCTGCGCTGTGCATCAGCTGCGATGACATCAGTCGACCAACCGAGCACTCGCGTTCGTGGCAACATGGCAAGAACAGGATCCCTCGATGCTGTCCGAGTGCTCCGTTTCGAGGAGGAGGCGGCGGTTTTGGGCGCCCCACGGGTCGTCCGAGGGCCATTCCAGTGAGCTCGGACTTGTCCCCATTGCGCCATGGCGACCAAGTCCTCCAAGAACGATGAGTGCGTCCGCGTGATGGTCCGCATCCGCCCCATGAGCGGCAAGGAGGTGCAGGACGGGCGGCAGGAGGTCACGACGGCCAACTTCGACCGCGCCGAGGTGTCCATCGTGAACCCCGTGGCGGCGTCTTCCGAGCCGCCCAAGTCGTTCACGTTCGACGCGGCGTTCGGCGCGCAGTCCACGCAGCAGCAGGTGTATGACACGGCGGCGACGGAGATCGTCGAGGCCGTCATGGAGGGATACAACGGCACCATCTTCGCGTACGGCCAGACGGGGGCGGGCAAGTCGCACACCATGGAGGGCTACGGAGACCAACCCGGGATCATCCCCAACTCCTTCAAGCACGTCTTCGACAAGGTACCGATAATCTGCTTCTGCTTTGTCATGTTCAAGTAAGTTAGAGCTAAAAACTTTGTGAATTTCGTGCGGGGTGTAGGTGGCCATCTCCAAGAACAAGCGGATTCTTGTGCGTGCGTCGTACCTGGAGATCTACAACGAGGAGATCCGCGACCTGCTGTCGAAGGACCCGAAGAATGCTCTCGATCTCAAGGAGAACGCAGACTCGGGCGTGTATGTGAAGGGCTTGGCGGCTCAAGTGGTGAAGGACGCCGCGGAGATCGACCACGTCATGCAGACGGGCAAGAAGAACCGAAGCGTTGGCGCCACACTCATGAACCAGACGTCGTCCCGGTCGCACTCGATCTTCACCATTGTCGTGGAGTGTCTGAGCGAGGGCTCTGCCGGCGGCGATGGCAAGGACCACGTGTGCGTCGGCAAGCTGAACCTCGTCGACTTGGCAGGTAGCGAGCGGCAGTCCAAGACGGGGGCCACTGGAGATCGACTGCAAGAAGCCAACAAGATCAACCTGTCGCTTTCGGCGCTGGGTAACGTGATCTCGGCGCTTGTGGATGGCAAGTCGAAGCACATTCCGTACCGTGACTCCAAGCTGACGAGACTGCTCCAAGACTCCTTGGGTGGCAACACGAAGACAGTCATGATTGCAAACTGCGGACCAGCCGACTACAACTACGAAGAAACGCTGACCACGCTGCGCTACGCAAGCCGCGCCAAGAACATCAAGAACAAGCCGAAGATCAATGAGGACCCAAAGGATGCTATGATCCGCGAGTTCCAGGAGGAGATCGAAGCGTTGAAGGCCAAACTGTTGGCAATTGAGAAACAGGCGAGCGAAGGTGTGAGTTCGGCCGATGGTGGCTCAGGCGGTGCTGAGGGGCCTGCTGCTAGTGCTCCGCCAGTGGAGATCGTCGAGGTCGAGAAAATTGTCGAGAAGATCGTCATCGAGAAGGGTATCAGCATTGAGGAGGCCCAGGCTATCGCTGAAAAGGCTCAGCGTGAGAAGGAAGAGATGTTGCAGAAAACTCGGGATGATCTCGCACTGGCAGCGAAGGACAAGGCCCAAGCAGAGCTCAACAAGCGCGAGCTCGAGCTCAAGCTTGAACGTGAGCGCCAACAAGCCGAAGAACTCGCTGCACAACAGAAAGTTTTGCTGGATCGATTGGCAGCCACGCAGGCGAAGGTGCTGATCGGCGGTGAAATGATGACCAAAGCTGCTCAGCAGGAGGACGAACTGCGTCGCACGAAGCTCGAATTGGAGGAACGTAAGCGGCAGGAGCTCCAACTTGCACGCGAGTTGGCCGAGCAAGAGGAGAGCAACCTCATGCGCGAGGAGAAGTACCAGTCGCTTCAAGAAGAGGCGGAAGCCAAGGCGCGTAAGCTCAAAAAGGTCTACACGAAGGTGAAGGAGGTGCTTGGAGACATCAAGGCGATGGAGAAGGCCCACAGTCGCGAGCGTGAGGATCTGCTGGACACGATTCGACAGCTCACGGCTCAGTTGAAGTTGAAGTCGCTGGTGCTCGACTACTTTATGCCTCCGGAGGCTGTAGTCCTGCTTGAAGCTCGCGCTCGCTGGAACGATGAAGAAGACGACTTCACCCTGGATCGACTCGAGCTCGCAGGCAACACGTTGCGCCCCAGACAGCGCCCCCCGTCAGCTAGTAGTGTTCGCCGACCAGAGACATCGTCCTCGGACAAGAGTCGCGCCAAGAAGTACGTGATGGCGCCGCAGAATGACGACGAGGACGACGAAATCGCACGTGCCGAAGAACTCGAGCTTGCTCGCAACCCGTTCTTTATGTACGTCTCCGATAACGAAGGAGACGGATATGCTCCTGCTGCATCTCGTAAGAAGCAATCCTCGTCGAGTAGCAGCAGTCGGCCGAAGACAGCAAAGAAGTCCTCGTCTAAAAGCTCATCCAAGCGCCCGGAGACTGCTTCGTCCAAGCGGAGGAGCGAGAAAGCTCACTCGTAAGGCTACCGGTAGCCAGGAGCAGTCACCACAACACTAAGCTATACTTCGACTATGAACTGCTAGTAAATGAAAAGCACGCACGTCTTACAGATAAACACAAACCGAGAAGAGGGCCCCACTGAATGATGGAGTGCTGACCGTCTTCCGGTTGTTCAATTAGTGTTCATTTTACTGCAGAATAAAGAGCGGGCCGATGACCTCGTTCTCACAGCGCACCGCGATGAGAAGGATGTGCATGAGCCAGAACTCGAGGCTTCGTTCTGTGACCAGACTGGACACGAAGCCGCCGAAGTAGTTGCGGCAGTGCTGGCCACGGTCTCCCACGGCCTCGTAAAGCCCCCAACTGAAGGCGTCGCTCCAAATCTCCTTCTTCTCCGTCGAGAATCCGGTCGAGCTTGACGTGTCCTTCTTCACTATGCCGCGCTTCTCGGGGTCCACCGAGCGAAAGAGCACCATGAAGCTGCCGTTGTCGTCGATCTGGACACGAGACGCGAGGATGAGGGTCTTGAGCACCATGTTGACGCCCTGCGGCTCGATAGTGCGGTAGAACAGCACGTTCTCCTCGTTCACGCGCTGCACGAGGTGGAAGTTGATGGCCACGTCGGAGGCGTAGATGCGGTTCACGCCCTGCTCGGAGGACACCAAGTCCCACATGCGGCTCGAGATCTCCGCCGCCGTGTAGTTCTCGAACGTCTTCTCCAGGAAGAAGCGCATCGTATCGCCGTCAACCTGCCGCCTGTCACGCCAGCCAAACACGCTGGCGCCCGTGCTGTCGTAGTGCTGCTTGTCGGCGAACGCCCTCACATCGGTGTAGGCCTCACGGACGATGGTGATGCACTCGTCCTCTGTAATCGGCACGAAGTCCAGCACGGGCTTAGGCTTGACGTCCTGACTAATAGAATTTTTCTTGGTATCCGTCACACTCATCGCTTCACCTTCATCAGAAGACCACGACAACAAGCCTAGCGACTCGCCCTTCGTGCGCGCCTCCTGCTGATCGTGCAGCTCCTCGTTGAGCAGAATTCCAATGCGCGTGCGAGACTTGGACTGTTCCATGGCCTCGGCGCGCAGCTTCTCGTTCTCGTGGCGCAGGTCGTCCTGCGTGATCGCCAACTGCGTGTACTGTTCCCGGAGCTGCTCGTAGCGTTGCTCCTCCTCATCGAGCTGCAAGTCCGGAGACGTGGGGGACTGCAGCTGCCGTCGGGAGATGATGACCTCCCTGCACTTGGACTCGAGCTCTTCCATCTCGGTGCGGAGCTCCACCAACGTGTCGATCTTGCGGTAGTACGAGCGCTTGACCAGCATCCGCTGCTTGACGCGCTTCTCCGACTCGGTGAGCGGCGCGAAGCCGTTGCGCGCTCGTCTCCGCCGCGCAGGTTTGGTCTCCTCCTCGGGGCTGGAAGCCTCGTCATTCTGCTGGGGTTTCTTGGCTTTAGCCTCCGTTTTAGCTCTACCTCTAGTAGCTCTAGCCTTGGCTTTAGTCTGTTTGGGCTTCACCTCATTGTGAGTCGCCACCACCTCAGCCGTTACGGGCTCGGACTCGGCCTTTAAACTCGTTCTCGTCTCGTCGTGACGCGGGACTTTAGCGGAGACCGTGGGCGGCGGGATCTGGAGGTGAGGCAATTCCTGGGGCAGCCCTTGTTTCACGGCTAGTTCCTGGATGATGCGACTCATGGACAGCTCCGGCCGGTGCTTGCGTCTGCATTTTAGAGCAAGTTGGTCGAGTTTTAGAGCACGAGTTAGAGCGGAATTGGGTGGAGCAGGACGCACCTTTGGGTGAAGAGGTCGAGCGACGCCATGTCCATCCGCTTGTCGGCGTGGCGCCGCGGCGCCGGCGCATTGAGCAGCGCGGCGATTTTCATGTTCGCGGGGGGCGGACGAGCTGCCGCTTGACGCGCAAAACCAGAAGTGCCGGTCGCCTGCCAACTGCTGATGTCTTATGTAGGACTCGAAAACCTTGATTACTCCGTTTGGGGCTGACTCCCATACAGTTTCCAAGTCTTCATTTGGGGAAAAAATACACGAAGCGAGTGTAAAGTTACTGCAGAGCAAATCGCGGCGCGAGATGGAGAACAACAACAAATCGGCCCGAGCTTCAAGCGCAAGCTGTAAGCTGGTGAGACTGTAAGCCGGTGAGATTCCGAATCCTCCAGGAAGGACGAATGTGTTGAGTCCGCGCGGGTTTCAGTTGATTTTCGATACTCTGGCGATTGCTAAGTTTTTGCCTCATTTTGGGCTTTAGGACAACCCAACGAGGTCTCTGCTCCTTGGACTCATCGCTGGACGAGCGAGCGTCGTCGCGCAGGCCAACAGTACACACCCAAGGTGATGACTCGCACACCGGATGGCAGGCCGGAAAAGCGCGGCGAGGAGCGTCGAGGATCGAATGGGGCGGCTGCTTTCTGCTCGAGTTGTGTTTTCTTGCGCACAGTATTGCTCGCGAGTTTACCTAAGCGCGGCGAGACCCGTCATCGGCGGCATGCTCGCATGCAGAGCACCGGTACCGCCGATCGCCACGATGGTCGATGGGCGAAGCTGGACAGCGATTACGCGGAGCTCCACGTGCTCTGTGCTGACTCGTTCTCTCCGCGGCGACCGTCATCCAGGCATTCCTGACAGGTACATGTACGTTGAAGCGGTCTTGTTTGGCAGCGCTCGCAGATCGCACTTCCGATCGATCGGGCCGCTTCGCAAGGCCGCATGGAAGGCTGTGCTGTTAGAAACGTTTCTAAGCAGAGGCGTCGTCTTCCGTTCGTAGGAGCTCTGTACACCGACACACGGCATATCTGCTGGCAGCAGCCTATTGCTTATACACCTGAACTGCGGTGCGCTCTCGATAGAATGATACACCATAGGTAACCGTTGCTGTCAGCAAGTTGCTGAAGAGATCCTGTATGGCTTCAGTTCCTGCGGGGCATGAGCAAGAAATCACAAGTCGACATCATATCTCACATGCCAGCGCTGCAATGCTCGGCTAGTGGACACTGTTCACTGAACAGTGCGCTGCAGCGGCCATTGGCCACTGGTCAACCCAGCAAGGGTCGAACAGCACCAACAACAGTAAATGCAGCGACCGCACTCTACTGCACCCGAAGAGCTGCTGTTTCTAACTGCATTAGAAACGGGGGCTGTCCATGTGAGACCGTCACCACGTGACTCGACAAGAACGGCGTCGCTCTCTGCCGAGCGCGGCACTTCTTGGTCAGGCCGCCGTTATCGAATAACGTTGAAGCGGTCTGCTCTCTGCGAGCCGCACGACTGGCGGCGGATGGACTCGATCAGCAACGCCAGCAACCTGACTTCGCCGCCTTTCGCCACGATCGGCACGGAGCTGACTGGCGGTAGGATTCCTACAGGAGGACGACCATCGCGGGAGCCAACAGACGACATCGATGTCAGCAGCGCGGCTGACGTGACGCGGTCCCGTAATAGAGGAGGGGGCTGCGGGGGAGACGCAATCGAACCGACTTGCAAGACCACGACGCGCTTGGGTCAGACAGACACTCATGCTTGTGCGTACAAACCCTGTGCAAGTGGCCCATTTCAAACTTGTGGATGGCTTCTCGACCATGGAAGCGTGAGTTGAGCCATTATCGGGATAATTCGTGGTCTACGATACGCGACTTTTCATGACTTTGGCAGCAACCCCAGGACCTGGACCAGATCCTGCGATCTTCACTTGAGATCTTGTGTACTGGACACGCCGCTACGCCCCCAGTTCCTCAGTCCACAGTTGCTGCAACATGAGGTTTCTCGCGCAGGTATCCATACTGTCAGCAGCGCACCTAGCTCTGTCGGTGTATGGATATAGCACCGAGACTGTGAAGACAGCTCCTGCTCTTCGCTTCCTACCTCGATATCGTTCAAGCCAGCGGGGCTAACGTGCACACCCCAAGCCAACCCTTCACAGCCGATTTGCGAGGACGGAGTTGCAGCGTACTCCGTTTCGGATTGCGGCGACTACACTCCAGGGGGTTGGAATAACAATGAGCTCCTCCGTCAAGCATTCAGACAACCGTACCTGGTCGTGGAGACGTACGAACCAGGCAGATGCGGCGCGCAAGAAAGCTTCGTCAGCGCTACGGTCTATCGGCTGGACGAAAATTGCTACCCAAACGCGGCGGGCACGGCAAGCCACCAACTTACGCTTGGTGAATCGGCTACAGTCACGACCTACACCGATGCGAACTGCACCAACGTTGCGTCCGTCACTACCATCCGGAAGGGAAGATACGTTATGGAGTTACGGGCATTGCATTGGTGACAGTATCCAAATGTACTTTAGCCCCGGTTCGGGGCTCCAACAAACCGCCGTCGCGGTCTTCGACAATGATGCTTGCTCGAATCCCCCAGTAAAACTCACGGTCTCGTCGGTGTTCAAGTGCAAGGCGTCGCCAAATGGCAACGCTGCAGCATGCGAAAGTGGCGATAGCTCTCACTTTTCCGTTTCAGGTTGCCCAGATAGCTCGTGGGGATCCGCGGAGCTTATGTTTGGTGCCGGTCAGCCATGTCTGAGGGTGATGACGTTTTTGGGCCCGAATTGCGGTAGCACGATGGACGCTATGACGACCTACTCGGCCGACGGCACCTGCCACTCGGACACAAACGAAACGAGTTACGTAGCTGCGATCAACATGGATACTAGCACGGCGACACTCACGACATATTCAGACACGGCATGTGAACTGGAGGTTACCAACTTGGAACTAAGTCGCTATCAGCTGTTAAATTGGCCATGCGTATTCTATGCGTGTGAGAATCCACTGGGATGCCAAGGTATATTCTCCTTTGGTCTGGGGACCCCCAGTGTTCAGCCTGTATCTGGAACGGGTTCCATGACGACATCGAAATCGGCGACAGTAGTCTATGATGAAAATACTTGCAGTTCAGCTCCAACTCAATTTATTGTGACGGACGATGAAAAGTGCTTCTCACTGGTGGTTTCTGTGTGTGAAGCTGCGAATGTGGAATTTTCCAGTCTCGCATACTATGCTGTCGAATGCTTTGATGATCTAAATTCATTGGTGACGAAGAAACTTAACACCACGCCATACCTGGTGGTTGAAACCTACACTACAGAAACCGACTGTAAAATTCAAGAAAGCGTGGTCGTGTATAACGCTGATGGCGAATGCCACGTTAATGTCGTCGACGGCTCAAGTTTCAGAGTTAAACCCAGCATCGGAGGTTCTATCACTGTGGCAATCTACCCGAATTCGGGGCGCAGCGATTCTGACGTCGATTACATCACAATTGGAGCAAAATACATCAATACGGATGCATGTTTCAAGGGAAGTATGAAACTGTACGCGAACATGACTGATTTTACGGCGTCCTCCTCAGATTCTCCGCCCCCCCCCCAAACCTTCGGCAACGGATACGGGCAATAGCGACCAGAAAACTCGCGAACAGATTTTGTTTCCAGAGTGGCTATGGGAGCCAAAACCGCGCAGAATATTTGAGAGCGCATAATGATAATGCTAGGTTGCCTGCGCATGCCCACTTGACGATTTTCATTCATAGTTTGATGTCAAGGACGACGTTAGCTAGTTTATTAGTGGCGTATGCGCTACCAGGGACGGAAATCAAAGAGACTGCCTGTGCGCGCAAACCCGAAGAGTGTCTCGACCAACGGTAAGGTTTCGATCCATGGGTGGTGGTTAGCAAGCGTGATCGCTCAAGCAACATGACGCGCTCGGCCTCGATATGCACAGTGGTTAATTCTTGTAAAACTTTTGGATCCTGTTTTCCTACGCGGGCTGGCAGACACTGACGTCCGTGTCTGCGAGCCCCTGCGCGCACCAACGCAATTGACCTATTTCAAACATGGTGTCGGCTCGCCAAACCAAGGCGACCAACAGACTAATAGCCCGCAGTCTTCTTGGCCTTGCCGCCCGTGGCGGCTGCCGCGTAGGGGTTCTCTCCCCCTGGCGGCCCGTACGATGTGTAGGCTGGCTGCGAGTTGAGCGGCTGGCGCTGGGCGGCCTGCTGGCCGAAGTAGTTCCGCGGGTGCGGGTTGTACGGCTGCTGCCGCACGGGCATGGTGATCTCCTGGTAGCCGTAGCGGCGGTGGCGGCGCGAGTGGATGATGTAGCACGACAGCGCCACGAGCATGATCTCGAGCGACACGATGACGAACACGAAGACGGCCACGAGCAGCGACTGGTCGTTGACCCACGAGATCATGCGCGTCTCGCAGGCGCAGAGCATGGTGTGCTCGGTCATGGCGTTGCTGAGCGAGAAGCTGGGGCCCGCGCACTTGAGGAAGTTGCTGCCGGCCTGCAGCTGCTTGTGGCCGATGGGGCAGTTCTCCTCCACGAAGGGCGCGAACCAGGCGAACTCCGGGTTGGAGCAGGACGCGATGAGCGGCCGCGCGCGCGTGCCCGTGAGGTCGATGTCCACGTCGAAGCCGCAGCCGTAGTACACGTACTTGAACCTCTTGTTGATCCAGCGCAGCGTGTCCTGGTCCGCGGGCGCCAGCACCGACAGGTCGAAGTTGTGTTTGGCCACCTCCACGAGCGAGCTGTGCACGTGGGTCAGGAAGCCGGCCAGCGAGAGCTGCGCGATCACCGAGACCAGCACCAGGATGGCGTACGGGAACAGGAACACCTTGCTCTCCCACTGGGCGCCGCAGCAGCCCAGCAGCGCGATGAGGATGATGAGCGAGCCGCACATGATGACGGACGAGGCCACGCCGCCGTCCGAGAACTCGGTGAGCGCCGGCAGCGACGCCATGTAGCCTGTCGAGACAGCATAAACCCAACGAATTAGCCTAACTCGGTCAATTTACGGGCTACGAGGCTGCGAATTGCGTGAAAAATCACGCCGCGAGGCGACCGAACCTCCGATGGACACGAGCACGGAGCCCAGCAGCAGGAACAGCACGTTCGTGAACACGAGGATGCTCCTCGACAGCGAGCGCCACGCGTGCATGGTTTTCTGGCGTTTTCTCGGGCGAGAGAGCGAGTTACGGCACGAGACGAGCAGGCGCAGATAGCGCGGACTGCGGCGCAATAGAGGGGGCGCGTGGGGAGCGGCGGCGAGGAGCGCAGACCCGGGACGACGGCACCGACGCACGGGAGACCGCGGACTGATTCCGGGCTTATTTTTTTTTCTTACGGGGGAGAGAGCGGCGCAAATCAATTGTTTTTAGTGTGGCGCACATTAGAAACGTTTCTTAAAATGTTTTTTTTCTTAGGGTATTTTTTCTTCAGTTTGAAGATGGGCGGTCGCATGACGCACGAGGCGGCGCCCGTCAAGACGTGGGGCTCGCCCGACGAGCACCTGGTGCTGGTGGACGACAACAAGGCGCTGAAGCAGGCCGTGCACGACGAGATGGAGCTCATCGGCTGCGGCTTCCACCAGCACCGCGTCGTGACGTGAGGATCCTTCGTCGTTCCATATTTTTTAAATAATTATTTTATTTACTGACCTTTAGAAATTGTATTTTTTTGCTTTTAGTATTTTAGGGTTCGGGAATGTGGCGGACGCAGTGGAGATCCTGGCAATTGGCTACATTTTGACCGTGTACGAAGACTCGGAGGGCGAGATGACGCCATGGGAGTCGAGTGCGTGCGCACGATTATTATATTTTACTTATTATTTATTATTTTGTGAACATACTAACCAAAATAATTATGACGATGTGTGTGTGATATTCTTTTGTAGGCTTGCTGACTGCCGCAGTGTTTGCTGGGATGTTGGGCGGTGGACTGGTGGGCGGCGTCGCGGGAGATCTCTACGGTCGCAAACCGGTTCTGCTCACGACGCTGGCCATCAACGCCATCGCCGCCTTCTTGTCGGCGTTTTCGCCGAACATTTACTGGCTCATTTTCTTCCGAGCCATGGCGGGGCTGGGCGTGGGTGGAGTGGTGGCCGCGTTGTTCGCTCTGTGTCTGGAGCACGTGCCGGTGTCGGCACGAGGTCGGTATGTTACAATCCTGTGCTCCTTCTGGATGGTGGGGGCGGTGCTGACGGCCGGCACGGCGTGGATCATGCTGGGCAAGTACAACAACGGAGACCGGATACTGCAGCTGTCGTGGCGATGGTTCGCCGGGGTGGTGGGGCTGCCGTCCTTCACGTGCTTTATTCTAACCTGGTGGTATGTCCCGGAGAGCCCTCACTTTTTGGCGAGTAAAGGTGACGCACAAGGAGCGTCGTCCGTGCTGCAGTATATCCACCGCGTACACCAAAGTGGTCGGCGTATCCAGATCAAGTTTTCTAGTTGTGAAGAAAATGAGAATGGCGACCGAGATGCGAAAGTGGCGCGAAAGATGGAGAGCGGGGCGACTTCGGATGAGTCGTCAGGTGTGAATTCGCATAATGCTGTTTGCAGTCGGGATAGTTTACGTGTTGTCGTGCGATTGTTCGAGCCACCAAACGCTGGACCGACGTTGCTGTTGATGATGTGTGGGTTTTCCCTGAGTTTTGGCTCGTATGGACTGTCGACGTGGATCACGAAGCTGTTTGAAAGTGCTGGATTGTCGAACCCATTTGAAAATGCGTTTTTGTTTGCCGGGGCTAACCTTCCTGGCAACATTGTCAGGTAAAGTCAAGTACGCGAAATTTGCGCGTGAATGCCCTAGCAGCTGACACTGTTGTTTGCGTGGGTATGTAGTTTGTACCTCATCGATATTATCGGCCATCAGCGCCTGCTGTCTGGTGCGCTCTTCATGTCAGGTTTCTGCGCACTGCTATTTGCATTCAATGTGGAGGGCTCAAAGACGATCATCGTACTGGTCTCGTGCCTTTTTAACGCCTGCACGACAGCAGCATGGAATGGAGTACGCCGCCGTTTTGAGGACTTACTGATTTATTACCACACACTAATGCTTGTTTGTGCTTGTTACTGTCGTGTAGTTTGGAGTACTTTCGGCAGAAAACTTCCCGCAAGAGCTCCGTACAACGGGTATCTCAGTGGTAAACTGCTCAAATCGCGTAGCTGCCATCACAGCACAGTTTGTGAACGGCTTCCTTATGGGCCCTCCACCGCATCTCGTGGCACTGCTATTGGTCACAACAACAGTTATGGCGTCTGGTGGCATAGCGTCACGCTGGATCGCTCATGGTGGTGATGACGACATCGATGCTCTTAGCAAGAGTGACAGTGGCGAAGACTTAGATGCGGATTCAGAAGGTATGTCGAGCTTGCGCGGTGGGGATGATGAAGGAGAGCATGCCGGTCTCATTCGACATGACGTGCTTTTGCACGAGAAGAAGCATTCCCCCAAGCGAGACTCCAAGACCGGATCCCAATCCAGCGACAAGCAATTGGTTCAAAGGGCCTCTGCTGAGCGGATGAGTACTGCTGATTAATTAACGGGTTGCTATCGCACACACCATGGATAGTAAGCGGAAAAATGCAAACCAACTTTCGCTACTGAGGGTAAGAAGCGCTTTACTAGACATCGTCGTGCTTGTTCCCGAGCCAGCCTGGAAACTCAATCTCCTCGCATGTCGTGACTTCATCATTACCCACATCCAACCCTCCGATGGTAAACCTCTTTCCACAACCACACTCGTCGTCCCAGATACAATCCAGTTCGCTGACGCACGCAGACGACGTGGGCATTTGTTTGTACACAATCATGTTTCTGTCGACGGCATCGCAACGCGTGTCGCTGTATATGGTAATCATTGCCGTGCCATCCACCGTGAGGGTGGCCTTGAAACTTGAATCACCCTCAGTGTTTGGGTGACAATACCCGTCCGCTGTGTATACATGCACGCTTTGTACTGGTTTGCTGCACGAAGGGCCAGAGAATTCTTCCACGACGATATACGGGGTTTTGTTGCCGAATACAGACGCTGTGAGCTCAAAGTAGTTGTCCGAACAGCTCAAAATGGAGTAGTGTGTCGCACCATTGGACATACAGGTGCATACCGTCGTGGTGGGGTCTCGATTCGCTCCGCACACGAAATTTTGGGTAAAACTCAATACAATCGGTGACTTTAAGCACGAGCTGTCATCGAAGATAGCGACGGCAGTCAAACTCGGTCTTGGCCCGCCAAGATAGCGTCTCGCGTTGTCGATGCATATTTCCTCCTTTACCATCGCTTGGGTCACCTCAGTCGCGCTAACCGCTGTCATACAGTCCGGGTCATCGTACTTGGTGAGGATCAGGGAGTGGCCGATAGTTAGCTTGGTGCTTGTTCCTGCGAGGCTCTGATGACAGTTTTCGTCCAGCAAATGCGCGGTGGCGTTTATCAAGGCCTTGTGGTCTCCGCACTGCCCAATGCGAGAATCGTACTCTTCCACCAGCAAAAAAGGTGTATCCGGACCGAAAGCGTTGTAGATCACTCCGTAGGGATCCCACCCGCCCGGGTAGTAGTTGATACAGTCTTTCACAATGTACAACGCTTTTGAATCCTCGCATACTGGCTCCCAGTGATTTCGCTGCGGGGTGCAACTGAGTTCTCTGTTTATTGTCACGGATTGTGCTGGCTGAGAGCAATCGTAGCTTTTATAAATCTCAGAGCTCGTCATTCGACCCAATGCTGGAGGCCCTCCCAATCCACCGACTGAAAATTTCCGGCCACAACCTTGATCATCTTCCGACTGACAGCCTTGGCCGCTCACACACATATACGACGTGAGCATTTGTCTGCTGACTTCGATGCTCTCTTGGACAACATTGCAGTACGTGTCACTGTATGAAGTGATTGTTGCCGTGCCCTCCGACGCGAGCGTGGCCTTGAAACTCGTAGTATCGTCAGTGTTGGAGTGACAGGCTCCGTCCGCTGTGTAAACCGAAACAGTATGCGATAGGCTGCAATAATACTCCGAAAACTCCTCGACGATGATGTGCGGGGTTTTATCGCCGAATACAGTCGAAGCAAATTCAAAGTAGTTGTTAAAGCAGCTCGAGATCGAGTAGTGTGTTGCACCGTCTGGTACACACACAACCTGGACAGAGTTCTGACTCGGTTTACAGACGAACCCTCGAGTAAATTTGAGTGTCACCGGCTTCGCTGAACAGGAACTATCCTCGAAAACTGCGACGGAAGTCAAGCTCGTGCTTGGGCCACCAAGATAAAAGCGTCTTCTGTTGTAGAGGCACGATCGGTGGGATAACATTGCTTGAGTGATCTCTGTCGTGTTTACCGCGGTCGTACAGGTCGGGTCGTCGTATTTTTTGAGTATCAGGGAGTGACCGATGGTGAATTTGGTGCTCGTGGTGCCCCCGATATTTGTGTGGCAGCTCTCATCCAGCAAATACACGCTCGCATTCGTGAAGGCGTTGTTATCCCCGCACCACCCCACGTCAGTGTCAAACTCCTCTTCAATTAGGAATGATGTATTCCTACCAAACGTGTCGTAGATCACTCCATAGTCATCCCACGTACCCGAGTGGTAGTGCACGCAGTCTTTCACAAAATGTACCATCTCGGTTGCACAAACTGCTTCTACTTGGTCTACCTGGGGCGTACAGCTGGATAGTCTTGAGATCGTCATAGTTTGGGGAGGCGCGCTACAGGAGCTGTCGCCGTATACAGCGACAGTAGTTTGCATGCCACCATCTCCACACGAGGAAATCTGTGCAGCAATCACCAAGGTGAAGCCGACCTTCATTACTTTCTTTACGAGTCCGTTGAAGATCTTTTGGCTTCCCCAAAAGTCGTCTCCGGTAACTAAAGTTTTGCAAGTTTTTAGCTGATTTATTTTTTATCGCTAAAAAAAATAGTTACAAAATGAAAAATGTGTAATCACTCAAATGCTATTTTATTTTTTATCGTTAAAAAAAACTAGTTGCAAGCATCGGCCATGGTTCACACAAAATGAAAAATGTGTAATCACTCAAATGCTACGTCGAAAACCTTTACGATAGGTTTTATGAGCTTTCGAACACTCTGCGCGGAGCTGGCTCCCATAGCCACTCGGGGAACATGACTTCTTCGCGGTCCTGGTAGTCGATGTCTGTTGTCGGAGGGTTGTCCTTCGCAGGGGTCAGAATCCCACTCATGTTCGCATACAGCCTCAAACGCCCGTCAAAGCACTCGCCTGTGCTGATATACTTGGCCCCAATAGTGACGTAGTCAGCTTCGTAGTCGTTGCAGGATGAAGTCGGATACGTTGCGATGGTCACGGAACCGCCGATATTCGGCAAGATTCTGAAGCTGGAGCCATCAGCGCTATTGTAGTAGCACTCTTCGTCGGCTCTGTAAACCACGGCGCCTTGTCGCGCCCCGCATCTGGTTCCGTTGATGTAGGTTTCTACTGCCAAGTACGGCGCACTACTGAATTTGGAAGCCGCGAGCGCAACCACGTCATCGACACACGTGTAGTCTTCGTATATCGTGCTTGTGTCTTGCATCGTCGCACTACAAGACGAAGCTGCAGGTGGAGAGCAAGCCATTTGGTTCGTGACTATGAGTTGCATTGGGGGATCCGTACAATAACCGTCATCATAGACCATGACTGCCTTTGATGCCATCGGATGAGATCCTCCCAAACCTCCAACAGAGAACCTCTTGCTGCAGCTTGACCCATCGGCATTAGTGCACTCGCGGCCCCAATCACAAAATGCTCCATACGTGTCGTTCCCTACGTTGACAGTAGTAGTAGTGTTTAAGACACCACAGTATCCATCAGAATACGTAGTAAGAGTTGCTTGGTTATCGATTGAAATTGTAGCCACGAAACTCGTCAAGCCGTCGGTGTTCGTCTGGCAGGAACCGTCTGCAATGTACACCGTCACCGATTCGAGCTGACCGCACCACATGCCCACGAATTTCTCTTCGATCAGGTATGGGGTGTCGTTACCGAATTTGGCCGAAGCAAACGCTGCATAGTCACTGATACAACTCGATGCGGAGTATAGCATTGATCCGTCC
>JAHWLF010000257.1:0-16874 GCA_024679295.1 Phytophthora parvispora
GCTGGATGTTGCGCCGTATTCTGGAGCACACGAAGTCTCGCTACAACTTCTAGCTGGTATTCGTAGCTGCGCATTCCACGCTATAGAGTTTGTCTTGTCATTCATAATACGCACGGGGTCATACCCGCCTTTGGTGTTTCCTTTCAAACCATCCCTGTTCGTGGAACATGTATTCTGCACCAAATGTAAAGGGAAGCAACGCAGGTGAATGGGTAACTCGGGATAGCTCGAGAACGAGGCGGCAGTGTACAGCGTGAAAAGCCTACCGTACTCGACATGCACCGCTGACAGCGGGACGGGAGGAGTGTGAACACCTTTGCTTACTCTTTTCCTATCATCGAGGATTGTATACGTACAACGTCAGCCCTGCCTCAGGATTGAAGTTGTCGTGTCGTCAGGCCCATGCCCAAAGCCGTTAAACTTTTCTAGTCGCCAAAGTTAAGCCACGCCTGCTTTCCAGGACGATAGTTTCTGATAAAAGCCTGCACTCTGGTCGCTCTAGCAAGGTGGCCGAAGCTCCAAAAGTATCAGCAGTTGTTCGTACTGCAAGAGCTATCATGCTTGTTGATCGTCGTCTCCTTTGCAGCGCCGCGCAGTGGCTATCGTGGCGACCAGTTATCGACATCACTTTGCAATTTGCCTTCACCCGCCAACACGATGCAGTCTAAGCCAAGCCTCTCGTCGTTCTCCCGCCCCGTTCTAGCTGCAATGGCCATTGTCGGCCTCGGTTCTTTGTCATTGACATCAGCGACATCTTCCTCGTCGAGTTCTTCCTCTGAAAGTGGACCTGCAACTTTTGGTAACGTGACGTCGACTGATGGCGAGTGCGTCGTTGGCAATCCCAATGCGTACATATCGACGGCGTACGTGGACTGGGTGTGGGAGCACAGAATGCAAACGGACGTGGTGGCGTACAAAAATTGGATCTTCGACCAGCTCGTCGCGAACAACGGGTCGCTGAACTACTGCGTGCGCTGGGACAGCACCGAGTCCCTGTCGAAGAGTGTAGCGTCCCAGTTCGAAGACATCCTGAGCCGCCAGTTCAAGGCGTGGAACCACTGGCTCATTGGTTACGACTGCTGGCCGTTTGAGGAGATCGACGTCAAGGTTGTCGGGTTCGCGACGAATAATACGGCCCTGTTCGATTGGAGTGACGACTCGTTGGGCACGATCTACAGCGACTCGAAGGACAGTGACGGCACCCCCCAGTGTCCAGATGAGTGCTACAAACACCTCGGCGCCGTGGCAAGCGGTGTCGACACGAGTTCGTGTACAGGAGAGGGATTCGACATGTCGCTGTGGTTGACCAAGGGCCTCGGCGGCGGCTACGGCTACGACTGGGGTCAGCAGGTTGATTGGGACAACTTCCTGGCCCAGATTGATGACGACCAGCTGCAAATTCTCGCTCACGAAATTGGCCATGGCTTCGGTCTCCCCGATTTCTACGAGTCGACGGACAAGCCCGGCGACGATTTCCCGGTCTGCATTATGGAGGCTGGTGCATCCATGACTATCACGCCTGGTGACTTCTTCTTCAAGAATTGAGCATCAATGGAGAGGCTTTTGCCTCAAGACTACAACGATTAGGATTTGATAAACCCACATCAGTGGTTTTACCTTCATCTGCGCGTCGCATTTGGATTCCTCGAGTGTATTATTCAAAAAATTGACTCGAGTATTTAGAGTTTAGCTAGCAAAACGGTTATCAATTATTAGTTAATCAACGTATTTTCCTTCCTTCCTTTGGTATTGGCCTGTACTTCAGCCGCACCTACACAACGGTCACACTACGGAGTATCTAAGAGATCCACTGCATCTAGGAATGCCGCGCCGGCTGGCAGGATTCTCAGCTTTCTGACACGCAGCAACCCAGTCGCAAGGATTGCCTTTGCCTCCTTCCCCCGCTCTCTTCGAGACAGTAGCGGGCCGCGTTGTTTTGGCTCAGCCACTGCGCACAGCACTCACCTTTTTACCTCATTCGGCATATCGAGCGGTATGTTCATCTTGGCCACCGAGATTGGGCACATCTTCATTTGATTGTTTGGTTCTCTGGAGAGGAATGACGATCGAGCTACAATTGTGGCCTTGCCGCCAGTACCGCAGCAGGGGGGGGGCTGCCTGGTGTATCATACTTAGCCGTAGAGTTTTTCAACCATATGATATGTTTTTGACAAATGAAATCGCAAAATAGGATTTACGCATTGGCCGAAATGAACGAAGCTGCTTTTGTGCTATTGTGCTATTTTAATAGCTCATTAAAATAACATATAAAATACATCAATAAATGTAAACTGGCTCAATCTATTACTGTAAATTAGCACTCTGCCGTATACAACCCTGTGTAATGGACCGGCTCGACAGCATGCTACATGTATATGGTAAATGCATGTCGAATTTAGACGGACCAATTGAACGGGTAGAGTTTAGTACCAATTCCCATGTACTAATCGTTTTCATGCGGATTGGTTCGTTTACGGTAGCCACAGAAAGCAGTCCTAAGAATGCTCTTTGGTTGTCCATTTGTCGACTCATGTTTCCCTGATACCATACGTCCTTCACTTGATAAATATCTAGATGTGAAATGTCTTTGTATAGATTTTTATCTGCATATACATGTAGTATGCAACGTAAAATCGCAGTCCAAAACTACATTCCAGTGGAGCAACGTGATATTCCAATGACTTGAGTATCCGTAGTCTATACAGATTTTATCCGTTGTTCTGATTTCCAGAAAAGGGTCCAAAACCTATAAAAGTTATCTACTGGGTATCGCCGTTGCAGAGTTTGACTGTTATAGTAAGTTGAAAGTATGGATGAACGCCGTCATAGTGTGTTAGCTACTAGTACGTGCGATGAGTCCATCGCACTGGCGACAATCTAGCGCTTGCAGCTGTTGTTATGGAATGCTTTGAGATGCTGTTTCTTGTTGTCGTCCGCTACCCTATGACATGCCATCCATACTGCCTTCAGTATATTGTATGTGGTTCCACAGCTCGCCTGTACTTCGCCGATTCACACCAATTGACGCCTGCCATTCTGTAATTTGCCCCCCTGTTCACGATGCAGTCAAACCAGAGCTCTTGGGCTTTCACCCGCCGTATCTTCACCACGGCCGTCGTTGTCGGCCTTGCTTCGATTTCGGTTGTCTCGGCCGAACCTTCCGGTAACGCCACGAGAGGGGGCGCGAGTTTTGGTGACGTCACTTCAGGTAGCAACAAGTGCATCATAGGCAACCCTAACGACTACATCTCCACCGAGTACACGGACTGGGTCTGGGAAAACCGGATCGGACCGAACGCTAAGAAGAGTGATTCCAACTACAACGTGCTGGGTAACAAGAACTACATCATGGACCACCTTGCGAAAAACAAGGGAACGATCAACTACTGCATTCGATGGGACAGCAACACCAAGCTCACCAAAAGCGTCGCCTCCAAGTTCGAGGCCATGCTGAACCGCCAGTACAAGGCGTGGAACCAATGGCTTATCGGCTACGACTGCTGGCCGTACAACGACATCAAGGTGAAGATCACGGGCTTTGCTGTGAAGGACTCGTCCGCGCTGGACTGGAACGACGACTCACTCGGCAAGATTTACACCGGCGATATCGATGAGAATGGGTTTCCGCGCTGCCCGCAGAGCTGCTACCGGTTCTACGACAACGGTCCTGGTGTTTGGTCAGACACCAGTTCGTGCCAGACTCAGCCGTGGGATATCTATCTGTGGCCCCGTCAAGGTTTCGTCGGCGGCGTGGGCAATGATGCGGGGCATGAGGTGAACATGGAGAATATGCTTGCGACTCTCAACGAGGAGCAGCTCACCATTGTCGCTCATGAGATCGGCCATGCCTTTGGGCTTCCAGACTTCTACGAAAAGGAGGACAAACCAGCAAGTGACTTTCCATCATGCCTCATGGACACCTATTCGGATACTATCACGCCCGCTGACGGCTGGATGCTGCGCCGTGTTTTGGAGCACACTAAGTCTCGCTTGGCCTTCTAATTGGCTGCGCTGTGCACTTTGTGCACCTCTCACAAGTGCCTTGACATGCATAATGCACAGTGATGTACCCCACTTGATAGAAAATACAAACAAAACACACAAATAACCAATCTTCGCTACTTTTGCTACTACATAGTTCGGTAATGCAGTGCACCCAAGAGCGCTTGGGTCTGCTTCACCAATGGTGTCGCACAAAATGGATCCGCCACGCTTGTCGGCTTCTGGCAGTAGACTTGTTCTTGTCAGCCCCGATACCCGAACGGTAGGACAGCAAAGCCACTACTTAAGTAGAAGTAAGAGCCCAACATGTTATAGCACGCGTACCCCATTCGCTACAACACCAATTGAGCCACAGTACCTGGAGCTTACTCGAGGCGCTTCCTACTACTACTTGGTAGAGCACGTTGGTAAATCTGCGGCTTAAAAAACCTGGATTCCTAATTTGGCCGGAATTCACAATAATAAGGTCGGAAACAGTATTTTTTGGCCAATTTGAGCTAGTATTGATCCTCGGCTATCACGAAGCCGGATGTGGGGTCTAGTTGGCTATTTGTATCAACGCCCGCGAGAGATTTCGGCTGGCCGTTTGGGACCTCTGGCCCGAACTAGTGTACTCCACGAACATTTTTGTAAATTTATTACGTTCTGGCCCGAAGAAGCTCTGATTTTTAGGATTTTTAACATGTTATTTGTACGAGAATAGTGAAGGCAGTAGTATACTCTACGGACATGGTTGAAAATACTACTACACTAACGGAAAGTATTGTTTGCAAACGCGTTTGGCTGTTTGTGCCCTACCATAGACTCTAAAGCAGCAATGAATTCGTTGTCCGGGCCACTACTGCATAACCCGCGCCCAAGGCGGAGGTTGCGCGGAGTCCGTATCAACATACAGAGAAATTAATCAAGAAATATGAGTTCACGTAGTTCCCAAAAAGTTATCATTGTCACGAGATTCTCGTGGGATCTCGCGAGCTGACTGAAGAAGGACTATTTGGGGCTGACTACTGTAAATATTGCAGTGACGCTCACGTGATAGTTCATCGGTTTCGTGCAACATTAGCAGCAGTCAGTCGAAGGGTCGATGCCCTTGACAAGCAACCAGATGAGGAGCCAGCCAGCGAAGTGAACCCATGACGACCTAGGAATGCATGTAATAACAGAGTTAGTGTAGGGAACAGCGAATGAGCGCCAAGCTCATTCCGGAATCAACAGAGGAAAATAAAGTCGACCTGCTCTGGCCAAGCAAGTGTGGACTCCTCGTCTGGGTGATCTCGGGGAGCAAATCCCGGACACCTCAGCAACCCAGTAGAGTACTTTCAAGACGTGAGCTCGGGCATCTCTACTAGCAAGAACAAGACTTCCTCTGCTTAAGTGCTACCACATCCACTCTTCCAGCTCACTACCAGTGAGTTGGAAAAGTGCGACAATCATGGCCTAGACAGAGCTGCAGGATAAATCTGTCTAATTTCGTCAACATGTTAATAAAAATTGGTATCCCGATACACACTAACAATCAGTTCGCAAATGTTAGCATTTTCTATACAAATAGTGTTTGTGTGAGCACTGGAAGGCAGAACACACTGCTCTGAGGGTGGATCCGTAGTAGATGCGGACGTACAAAGCTACGAGCGCGAGGCCATCTTGCAGTAGTTCATGACGAGTGACGTCTCGCCGATGACAGGCATGCACACGGAAACTGTCGTAGGAGCGCGGCTAGGGCCTCGCAGGCTACGTTAGCGCTGAAATGGTTCCGCTCTAGCGATCGGAGAAGTCGTGTTGTTGCTGCTTCTGCGGTAACTGTAGTGTACTCCATGCACATGTTAGTATATTCTACTACATACTAACCAACTGTAAGTGCTGTTTGCAAACGTGTTTGTCTATTTGTGCCCTACTACAATCTGGAGATATCGCCTCGACTTAATTCACCCACTCCCAGACTCCCCACAGGGTGCTACGGCGCACACTGCCAGACCGCAAGCACGCCTCCGCCAGGCATACAGGCAAGTTACACTCGACACACCAATTACACCGGAGAAATACCCAAAGTGGAAAGTATCGCAATGGATGCAGGCTGCTCTGCGGGCCAAAGGGCCTCTCACCTCAACCATTGTGGTGACGCCAGCCCCAGAAGTGATCGGTCTCTTTCATAGCAAAGTAGACCACGTGAAGAAGAAGGGGGTAATCGGATACGTGCTGGCGCAAATATCCGATGCAGGCACGACCACTACGCTAGTTGGAGGTGGTTATCGCTCGCTATCATCACCCAGCTGTACGGTCAACACCGTCGCTTTGACAGCCCTATTCCAGTTATTGAATCGAGCAGCAGAGCTCAACCTGCGAGGGATACGGGTAGTCGGGGGTTCCCTGGTAGTGCTCTGTTTTCTCCGCGACTGACTCCAGCCAAAGTCGGAATACCTGAAGTTATGGTACCTCAACTGCAGATGATTAGCGGATCAGATTCGAGTGGAAAGCTGGCATCACCTTCACCCAAGCAGCAAAAAAGTTTTTCCATTATATCTTAAATCGATAAAATAGACCAGATTCGGATAGATCTCGTCAAGAAGATTTGCGTGATAGATTTTGTATTGAGTGTGGGTGTGCGGTTTTCGAGAAAAATAATCTCCAAAACAAGGTGAGTTAGTTTTCAGATCGTACACGGTAAATAGTCGTGGCAAGACTAATTAGGGTGAACGGTGTAGCGGATCGGATTCAAGTGGAAAGCTGGCATCACATTCACCCAAGCAGCAATACGGGAAAATGGTCTAGAAACATTCGATTCGCCTAACTCCGCCAGCAAGTTCGTAGAATTTGCAACATACGAACAAACAGTTTGCAAACGCTAGCGTTTGATATACAGCTAGTGTTTGTGCGAACGCGAGCTCGTACTGGTGGAAATACGCAATGGCGGTGTAACCTCTCAAAAAGCTAAGATGTAAAATAAAAACATGCTGGGCTCCTTCGGGCCGGAAGCGCGTGCTTTACATACAAAAAGAAGTGGGGTATTTCACTGACTGTACGACTTAGGTAGATTGTTCAGACTGGAACCTCGCCAACTGATCCTTTATTCACCTTGAGGAGTGCTTGAACGAGTACGGCTTGCTGAATGCTTTTGTCTCGGCTGCTCGCGCCAGAAGTCCAGTTTGTTCCCGAGGCCCAGAGGCTTCGCCAGATAAAGGGCTTGTCACCTTGATAACAGATGCAGTGACTTTCACTGTTGTTGAATTGCCATCTCCTCATGCGATGAGAGAGCGAGATTTGCTCACACCACATGTTATATGACGGGCAAAATCTGTGGTGCAGCGAATTCAAAGGAAAGTTTACTGTACACCGTATCAATCTCGTAAAAGCACCCAATAATCACATCTGCAGCCCGAACTGCTTCGAATAGTATCCAGCCCCCATATCCACAAGTATTCGGACAAACATGAGCAGTATAACCAACGCTAGCGTTTAAACTATTTGTAAGAGTATTGCAAAAGCTACTAAAGTGTTGGTGAATTCAACCTGAAGCTCTCGCTAAGACACCTTGTGTACACTCATTTTGTTGGTCTAAACAGTGGCTATGCGCGAAAGTTTCCATGTCTGCGAGAGGACGGACTTCAATGAGCAAAGGAGTGGCCTCCGGGACCGAAATCGCCGATTTCGGTACCGATTTCAAATCGGTGGGGGGGGGTTGGCATGATGCAACCAGCCCAACGCATGCTAACAGCACTTATAATGTACATGTAACTTATGGTAACTTTCAGAAACACAGCCGTCGAGTACACTAACACTCACTGATCAACAGGTGATCAAATGCATGACCACGCCTGGTATTTACTGGCTTTCATCGCAGCGGTAGAAAGCATTCTGGTCGTTTTTAAACGATTTAAAAATCATTTTCTGTGTACGAAAACTCGGTCGTCGCGTTGGTGTCGGATGCACAAAACCCTCGTGAAGACCTGCCTGTGTATCACGTCAGGTTGAGAGCATTGAACGTCGTCCAGTCGTTGATGCATAAGACTCGTTTTCGTACAGATGTGGAACCGTGCTCGGTCATCCGGCTGCTTTAGAAGACTCCCGTGTGTGTCCCGCTACGATTTGAGCGCTGTTCACGAGGCAGTATGGCCAATGACCCCTCGTGGTTGTTCTTCGGTCGTTCAAATTGGCGTTCGTGCGTTGGTTGCCACTCTCCAATTTGGTTCCTCCCCACAGCACGATGCAGTCGAACCAGAACTCGTCGTTCTCCGCCCGCCGTCTCCTCACCACCTTCGCTGTGGTCGGTCTCGCTTCATCCTCGGTCATATCGGCCGTTCCCGCCGCGAACGCCACTAGCGAGGCGAACACGTTCGGAACTGTGACGTCGGGGGGCAACAAGTGCGTCGTGGGCAACCCCAACACCTACACCACCAAAAGCGACTTGGACTGGATTTGGCAAAATCGCATCGGTCCGAATGCTAAGCAAGGTGAGTATAACTACAACGTCATGAATAACAAGAACTGGATCATCGACCACCTCGTGAAGAACAAGGGAACAATCAACTACTGTATTCGATGGGACAGCAACACCAAGCTCACCAAAAGCGTCGCCTCCAAGTTCGAGGCCATGCTGAACCGCCAGTACAAGGCGTGGAACCAATGGCTTATCGGCTACGACTGCTGGCCGTACAACGACATCAAGGTGAAGATCACGGGCTTTGCTGTGAAGGACTCGTCCGCGCTGGACTGGAACGACGACTCGCTCGGCAAGATTTACGCCGGGGACCTCAACTCGGACGGTGTACCGCAGTGTCCCCAGAGTTGCTACCGCTTCTACGACAACGGTCCTGGTGTTTGGTCAGACACCAGTTCGTGCCAGACTCAGCCGTGGGATATCTATCTGTGGCCTCGCTCGGGGTTGGATGGCGGCTTAGGCGATGACTCAGGCCATGAAGTGAACATGGAGAATATGCTGGCAGGAATTGACGATGAACAGCTCACCATCGTTGCTCACGAGATCGGCCACGGCTTCGGGCTCCCGGACTTCTACGATTTGGCCGACATGCCCGGGGGTGCCAGTTTCCCTGCTTGCCTCATGAGAGCTGGTAGCTCGATGTCGGTCACGCCCTCCGATGGCTGGATGTTGCGCCGTATTCTGGAGCACACCAAATCTCGGTACAACTTCTAGATCGTGTATTCAAGCGTGTCGTTGTTAGGCCGATAAGGGCTCTACTCTTGATGTGAGCAAAGAGTGAAGCGAATAATAAAAACGCTTCCTGTTGCTGGACGAAAGCAAAGATTGAGTGCACTGTGGCGTGCTTCATCGCCTGGGACTTACCTCGACTTTGAAACAAGTGGATGACGCACGTCAACTAAAATCCTCTTTAATTGGCATCATTAACGTTCTCTCTTCACCGCAAGGCTGATAAAGCCGTCAGCCTTTTGGCAGATGAATCCGTAGACGAACACCATAAAGGTCACACCGTTTCCTTAGACACAGCCAGCCAGCCAGCCAACAACAACGTCCAGCGAGAAGCACGAAAGATCAAGTTCACCTCACTGCACCATTATTATACTGAGCTGGCCGCAACAACTTCAACGCCCCACCTGCTTCAGGAATTCAGGCTGGGTCATCTACCAAAGTATCACACACGGTGGCTCCACCTATCCGAAGCCTGCAACGCCTCGCCACATGCCAACCTGCTGGCCAAACAACCCCGAACATCGCTGCCATTCAGTGCGGAATGAGCCGTGGCGTGCGCATCGACCCTGGCACCTGTATCACAGGCAACCCTGCTTGAGAGGAGGCACGGGATGGCATGGTAGAGTGCCGACGGCCACGTGCAGGTCTCGATAGTCATTTTCCAACTTCCGCTCTAAAGCTCAAAGAGGCTTATCATCCGACCAAACCACCAAAAGGGAATCGACTATCATGGCGTCCCTCCGCGTCTCCGCAGCTCTTATCGCCGCTGGCTCCGCCCTCCTGGCTGCCGTGCCGGCCCAAACGATGGTCGGTACGTGGAAGGAGGCGCCCGTGACCGACGCCGACGTGAACCTGTTGGTCCAGGCCGCCGGCAACGCGAGTTACTACGCGCCGGACGTGACCACGGCCATCTGCCTCATCGCCGCGGAGGGACTGTGGACGCAGACTGTGGCTGGCACCAACTACAAGTTCCAGGTGGCTGGGTGTGTGGTGAACGACGCCAGCGGCCTCGGCCCGTGCGTCGACCGCCAGTGCGCCAAAACCGACTACGACATCGTCATCTTCTCGCAGCCATGGACCAACACGCTGCAGGTCACCTCCGTAGCGCCGCACACGAGCTGAACCGAGCGAAGGAGCTGCATTTCAATCAAGCACAGTATTCGGATCGAGCAGCTACAGTAGTGAAAAGCCTGTAACCACAGAAACACGCTGCCAGCTGATCTCGACGCCGAAATGGTCTTTTGCCTCCTCCTTCCTATCCACAATGTAAGATCCTCACGAAGTCATGGCTGACAGACCCCGATGCGAGAGTCTCGGGGCGGTACATGACCGCGTAGATGTTCCGACCTCTGCATGATGTGAGAAAATGATCTCGCTGGAGTTGCTGACCCATTCGCGGTAAGAACCTGCATAGGGATGATCGCCATTTTATTGACGCCGAGCATTTCGGGTTGCCCCAGTGCGCTCCACGTGGTCGAGAGCGTCTAGCGAGGGGATCGCGCCCGTAGACTAGAAATTGTACGGCCCTCAGCGCAAGAGGCAAGCAAGCGGCGCCGCACATTGACCTTGTGTGGAGTCGCGACGGTAGTCAGATCTCGGTCTCTTTACACTGATGCTGTAAAGCCAAGTACCCTTTCTACCATGCTAATACTATGCTTATT
Source organism: Phytophthora parvispora (assembly GCA_024679295.1). Classification (NCBI taxonomy): domain Eukaryota; phylum Oomycota; class Peronosporomycetes; order Peronosporales; family Peronosporaceae; genus Phytophthora; species Phytophthora parvispora. The sequence goes on from JAHWLF010000257.1 coordinate 10,828, forward strand.
CACTTACATATGCTAATTTAGTTTGCTTAATTAATAGTTCTAATAATTGATATACTTCTGAGTAACATCAGAATACAGCCATGGTTGCATTCGGTATAGCAGGTTCCTGCGACGTGATACAAGATCGAGAAATGCGCGAAGCGGTACGCGGTCACTGCCGCCGCCGTCTCATTCGAGAACAAGCGCCGCAGTGCACAAGCCACCACACCCTCTAGCACTGCAAGCCCAAGCTGAGAGTCCAAGCCACAATGCGCCAAGTTAATCTGCTGCTCGTGCTGCTGACCGTGCTGCTGGCTCTGCTGAGCTCGAGCGAGGCCGCCACCTACCACCTGGTGGGCCAGTGGATGCCCGCGACGCGGAACAGGGCGACCGAGCGGCTGCTGACGGAGGCGCTGCAGAAGCAGAAGCAGAGCCAGTCGCTCAAGTCGCGCTTGTGCTTCACGGAGGTGACGGCCATCGAGCAGCAGATCGTCAACGGCATCCACTTCCGCTACCACGTGCGCGGATGCGAGGCCACCCAGCCCGGCCGCTGCAACAGCGGCACCTGCGCCGCCGAGAAGAAGTTCGACGTCGAGCTCTTCACGCAGCCGTGGGCCGACATCACGCAGGTCATGTCGGCGGTCAACGTGCAGTAGCCGCCCCTGCACTGCAGCGCAGTGGCGTTGCTTCAACCAGGTCCAGCAGCGAGGAGGCCGAGAAGGAGAGGACGACAAGGAAGGAGTAAGATACGGTATTTAGAAGCGTGTAAATGGCATCGCTGCAGTTTGTACGTTCCACCTGGAGTTTGTATGGATATTGTAGCGTCGTGGAGCGGTGCGGCGCGGTGCGGCGCTGCGATCGCGGACGCAGCCGACTGCAACGTGTAAGCATCCGCGCGAAAGCCTTACGATGCCGTGAAGTCAAATCCTGAGAGAAGTCCTGACACTAAACGTGGGGACGGGCTCGGCGGATCTGCCGACGGCAGGAGCGGCGAACTTTGCTGCAGTGGCAGGATATCGATCGAGCTGCTGCTCCTGCTGTGCTGCCCTGGTGAACTTGGACGGACGAGCTGCTCGGTGGACCACGACAGACTAAGAAAGCGGCTCAGCGCTGCAGGCGACGAGGCCAGCCGCTCGTGGGCTCTCTTAACTCTGCCCAGATCCGTTCCTTTGCAGCTGAACGCGCGCTCCATCGGTTCTCACCATCGCACGATCCGCCCCCAACACGGAAGCGCCTTCCTCGACACCAAGTGGCCGGCGCGCGAAGAGATCGCGCTGGCCATTATAGGCCTCTCGCGCTGATTCCAGCTCATCAGCGGCGCTATAGGGTCAAGTGCAGCGCTAACTTCGCCACGTTGCAAGCAGCTCTCGTGGTGCGCAGCGCTCTCGGAGCTCGTTGATAGTGTCTCAAGACGATGTGCGTATGATACCGGTGGTAATAGCCCCGCGGTTGCTAGCTAGATCCACACACACACTCACATCGCCTTGACTAACATCGACCGGGATCACTGCATTGCAGCGCGCAATGTGGAGGCGTGTGGATGGTCCGGTGCGGCCAGCGAGAGCCAAGCAGAGTGAGCGTAGCGTTGTTGACCCGGAGTAAAGCGCAGTACCGTGGTCTGTCAGAGCAGTGCCGATCCGTTTCAGGAAGTTGTATTTTCCACCAATGAAATCAATTTCAGCGCGCTATTTCGACCAATCGGATAGCATCACGGGCGCCCCGTGTCGCCGAGCGCTCACTTCCACTTTTGCGGCCTCGCGAGCACAGCGCCCAAGCCGAAACACAGCGCCGAAAATACCGCGCGAGTGGTTGGAGCCGAAAAGTGGAGCACCATGGAGGGCCAGTGGCGCTCAGAGATCCCCGAGGACATGCGCAAGAAGATGATCACGGAAATGTACGTCCCCCCTCTGCCTCCCGTGCTGCCTGCGCGCCCGCGGCGTCCACGGGGGAAGTCGGGAGGGCTGCCGCAAGAAACGGTCCCCCCTCCCCCCTCGCTAATTCCAGGGCTGCCGGCGCTTTATACACGGGTCAATTCGCGCGCTGTGGAGACTGACGCGCGTGTCTTGGGCTGTGCTGCCGTAGGTATCATGAGCTGGCGCGTATCTCGGGCGAGGTGGACAAGCAGAAGGTGTGGGGGTCGGCCGCCAAGTTCGAGCTCATGCTCTGGTCCAGCAGCCCCGACCGGGTAGGGACCCCCGTGCTGTTGAACTGCGAGGGATGGAGTGCTGGTGCAGCTGTGCTGACGTGGATCTCTTTGTCTGTGTGTGCGTGGGTACAGAACTCGTACTTGATGAAGATGCAGCGCAAGATCGTGAGTCTCAAGAAGAAGCCGAGCGCGGGCGAGATCCAGCAGGCCAACATGATGCCCAGCGCTAATGGCGTCGTGACGTCCAACGCCATGAACGCCGCGGCCAACGGCATGAACGCCGCCGGGATGAACCTCAACATGAACGCGGCCACCATGAGCGCCGCCATGAACGCGCAGCAGTTCCAGCAGAACAGTGTGAGTCAAGCCATGAACAACTTCCAGCAGCAAGCCCAGGCTCAAGCGCAGGCACAAGCGCAAGCCCAAGCGCAGGCCCAAGCTCAAGCTCAAGCTCAAGCTCAGGCCCAGGCGCAAGCTCAGGCTCAAGCCCAAGCTCAGGCCCAAGCTCAGGCCCAAGCTCAGGCCCAAGCCCAGGCCCAAGCCCAGGTGCTAGCTCAACCCCAGACAAACGTTATTGCTTCGACCAGTACGGCAGCTATCAACGCCTCAGCTGGGTTGAACCCGGCGGCAACTGCGGGTTTGAACGCGACAAGCACTGCTGCAACCACAACCGGCACAACACCAGCGGTGAGCATCCCGAGTGCGCCGCAGCAACAAGCACAACAGTGGCTCCAGCGCATCCAAGTCCAGTTCCAAGCGCAGCAACGGCAGCTATTGCACACGCAGAATCAAGAGACGCAGCAGCTCCGTCAGCAGCACTTGAACCAGCAACAACAACTCACTCAGCAGCAACAACAACAGGGCGTAGCGCCTGACCTGCGGCGCCAACAATTGCAGACGTTGCAGCAGCAGCACCAGCTTGCTCGCACACGACTGCAGCACCTGCACAAGAGCAAACAGCAGCAGCTACAGCGCAAGCAACAGCAATACCTGATGCAGAAGCAGCACCAACTTCAGCAGCAACAGCAGCAGCAAGGCACGCTAGCTGCGACGTCAACTGCACCCACCACTAACGGCGTTGCATCGACAACCATGATGGCGTCAACGCAGGCCGGTGTTACGTCGGCGTCAATGTCGCTTCCCAATGCAACAACAGTGCAAACTACTGCTCCTACCGTCCCGACGACGCAGACTGCAGGCCTGGTAGCAGCCCAACGTGGTGTTAAACCGGAACAGCTTGCGGCTGCGCATACGCAACAAGCCACCATGCGCGAGTTGCAGCGTGCCCAGAATACAACGCAGTTGCACGCTGACAATGCGCTGAAGCACCAGGTACCGAACGGTACTACAGCGGCCACTGCATCTGCGACTCCAACTGTTTCGGCCACCACTGCAACGACGGCAGCAGCAACAACGACTGCTACTACTACCGGAAACAGCAACCAGACGTACGTGGAGAGGCTGAAGGAGATGAAGCAGAAGTATTGGGATGATCTGGTGATTGTGTACCGCGAGTTCGAGCGCATGGTGAAACAAAAACCGGCGAATCAGCAACAGGAACGTATCAATACCTTCCTCGTCAACTTGAAACGCATCATTGCGCTGCTTCAGCAAGACCCCTCGAAGGTCACGAGCAACAACAAGAACGATTTGGATCGCGTCGAAGCTCATATTCACAAGCAAGTTCTGCCAATACTAGAGCGCCTCAAAAACAAGACTCGCGCGGCTGCCGCTGCCAACGGTACCAACGGTGCTGCGACCACTCAGCAAGAGCAGCTGAAGAAAGCCCAGGAAGCTCAGCGGCTCGCACAGTTGCAGGAGCAGCAGAAAAAGATGCAAGAACAGCAGAAAGCGGAAGCCCAGCGTAAGTTGCTTGAGGAGCAAAAGAAGAAGCTGCAGCTTGAGGCTGCTGCAGCGGCAGCTGCCAAGAAGCAAGAGCTGCTGCTGGAGCAGCAGCGCCAACAGAAGCAGAAGCAACTACAAGCGCAGCACGCTCAGCAGCAAGCTCTTCTCCAACAGCAGCAACGACAGCAATTGTTGGTCCAGCAGCAGGCGCAACTGAAAGCTCAGAACGACCTGCGCGCCCAGCAGACTGCAGCGGTTTCTGGGGCCATGGGCGCAACAGGGGCGGCCGCGATGTTGGCAACTGCAAACGGTGCTACTACAGCCGCCGCAGGTACTGTACCCGGAGTGTCGCCTACCAGCTTGGGAACTTCTCTCCAGGCCCCTATTGACATATCGACGTCGTCGTCCCCCGGAGGGACCAATGCAGCGAACGGCATGGCCTCGTTGACTCCGTCGCAGTACCGAACTTTCAAGCTCCCTGAGGCACGCAAGCAGCAGCTGACGGCTCAGCATGCCAAGCTGCGCGAGCAGCAGCAGGAGCTGATCATGCAGCAAAGCCGAGCAAAAACGCCGGCAAGCCAGGCTAAGCTCGCGCAACAGGCTCAACGTCTCGCTCAGATGATCAACAAGATCTCGCAGCAATTGGTGCAATGCAAACTGGCAGAGGAATACGAACAAGCCAAGGGCTTGAGTATGGGTACGGCGGCGCAAACGGCCACTACAGCTGCTGCGCTCAATACGGCTACGACTATAAAGCCTGAGGTTGCTGCTGCCACTACGACGCCAGTTGTGAATGGCACTGCTGCTGCTGGTGAGGCTGCTGCATTGTTAGCTGGACAGACGCCTGCCTCCAGCGCTTTGAAGGTTGAGGCTTCGGCTGTAGGTGCTGCTCCCACGGTAACGGATTCGACTGAGCCGTCCAAGGTTGACGAGAACTTCAAGTCAGTGTTACCGGACATGACTGGGCTTGGCGCGTCGGAGAAGCTGTTGACAGCCGTGGCTGCCTACGAGAAGCACAAGCCGGAGGTTCTGAAGCGCGGTGCGTCGCGATTCTCGCGCATCGCCGTCACAATCGGTGCCAAGCTCAACACCTCCTACGTGACTTCCTAGAGGATGCGGGTTGGCAGAGGTCCGGGTGAATCTACATGAGCTCACGAAAATGGCTCGCCCTGCCGAGGATTGTGTAAAATGGAGGGCGACGACGTTGCTCTCCAGGAAAAGCACTACCAAGCAAAGCAAGTGAAGGCGACGCGCGCGTTCACGTAGTAGCAGATAGCCTTTGCTTTATTTATAAGGTGGTTGTGTTGTTTAGAAGCGCTCTCGTAGCCCTGTCTTGCTTGATGCTGAGTTGTGCTGAGTAGCCTCGCCGACGGCGCTAACTGAGCTCCTCTGGCCATTCGAGTCAGTGCAGCCATGTCGCGCGGGACCGATGGCGACATGTCCGCAAAGGTGCCGCCGCCTGAGCGTGCTCTAGACCACTCTGGTGTCCAGCACCGCACAAACTTGCATTGCCATTCCTATTATCCGCACCCGCAAAACTCCACGCACGCTATTGGCACTAGTGCATTGCAGTATCTTCAATCAGACACGTGTATTTCGGTTCGCCCTTGAAAACGATCGCCATGTCGCTCGTTGCAGACACGGCAGTGGCCCGCCTCAAGATTCAAGCCTGCATCGGTTTGGTTGAAGCGCAGTCATCGCGTACGTATCAGCACTAATCAGAAGCACAACAAAGTCACATCACATACAAACGTCATGGAGCAGGTCGGCGGCACTCACTCGGCATTTGCCAGCATGAATGATATCGTCATGGTCGACGGTCTCAATTGTCCGCCTTTTCATCGTGTTGAAGCCCAAGGCGCCATCTGTTTATGTGCACAACATGACTATGTGTACGGACCACCAACTTCGTCCGCTCGTCCGCCCGATCATCCGCCCCCGTCCACTTACTGGACGCAAGTCAACCTCCACGCCCGTGAAACAGTCGAATCGGGACTCTCAGTCGAAAAGCAGACGCCGAAGAGCAAGAACCGCGCCGGAGCCCCCCAGCGCGCTCCCGCTGCCCCTCGCTCCCCCG
>JAHWLF010000258.1:0-16869 GCA_024679295.1 Phytophthora parvispora
GAGAGCTGGGCAAGGAGTTTTACCCCCACTTCGCGTCGGTGCTGCCGCACATCGTGGCGGTGGTCGACACCAAGGACCCGGAGCTCAGCACCCAAGTGTTCAAGACGCTCACCATGCTCTTCACGTACCTGCGCGTGCAGCTGCTGGCCGACATGGAGGCTGTGCACAAGTGCTACTTCCCGTTGCTGGGCCACCCGAGGGACTTCGTGCGCGACTTTGCGGCGCAGACGCTGGCCGTGCTGCTCCGGCGGCTGGAGTCCCCCAAGGCCATGCGCAAGTATCTGGGGGCCTATTTGACGGCGCTCGTGAAGGGCTCGGGACGCGATGACGAGGTCTTGAGGGACGGCTCGGCCAAGCTGTTCTTCGCGCTCGTGAAGAACGTCAACCACGGGTTCCACTCGCGCATGCGCGAGGTGCTGCTGTACCTCTTGGGGTCGTTTAGGCCCAAGAAGGCGAGTGGCGAGGACGAGACGCAGGAGCAGCTCGAGCAGCGCGAGGCGGTGTTTGAGATCGTCTACCAGACCTGCGGACTCATGATGAAGCACACGGACGCCGACCACTCCGGGGAGATGCTCGAGTGCTTGGTGCTCGTGGTGAACAAGGTGGCCACCATTCGCCACGAGAAGGAGGAGACGCCCTCAGAGGCTGACGATTTGTACTTGAGCCGCGTGCTGCGTGTGCTGCTTGGGTTCTTGATCTCGCGCATGGGCAAGCTGCTGACGGGCGCGAGCGACGCGTACGAAGTGCGGGTGCCCGGCGTGCACAAGGTGTGCGCAGCGTTGGTGGCGCCGGAGAACCAGGTGCTGACGTCGCACAACGATGCGCTGCGAGACGTGCTTATGCAGACGTTTGAGGCGGTGTGGAGGCTCTTCCCCGCCGAAGACGACGTGATTTCAGCCCAGGTGAAGGCCATTTTCGCCGTGGCAGCGAGCGAAAACGAGCAGGAGTATTGGCGCCAGAAGCTCCTGGATTTTGTGGACAAGGCGCTGCACAACGCGCACGTCGACGTGGGTTTTGTCGTGGAGTTTTTGATCCCCAGCGCCTTGGAATTCACGCTGAAGACGCTTCTCAAGGCGGATGTGGGGGCCTTCAGCTCGCTGGTGTGTCAGCTTGGTGACTACGTTGCTGACAACGCTGGAGAAATCAATGAGGGCCAGAGCGCGTATATTGTACGATCACAGCTCAACAGCCGCTACTGGCTGCTTTCGTTGAAGGAGGTTGATGAAAACGCCGATAAAATGCTGTTTGACGCTGGCAAGAAGCTTTTCAAGCAGAACGATAGCGAGAAGAATGTGGAGATTCTGGCACTGAGCTGGAAGTTTTGCAAGGCGTTGGAGTTGTTGGAGTTGAACGATGTTAAGCTGACAACCTTCACTACGCCACTTATCGCAAAGTGTGACAAGCAGTTGAAAGACAAGTCGTGCACTTTGGCTAACGAAGTTGCATCACTGCGTGCTGAATTGTGGCAGTTGGAGCAGATTGCGAAACACCAGAGCAAAAGCAAGGACTCGTCGCTTACGACGAAGTTTGTAGAGCAGGCACTTCTCGGCAAGGAGTCTTCGTTTAAGACGCTCTCAACGTTGCTGATGCTCGTTGAAATGGAAACCGAGGAGAAACAGCACGCAGTGCTGACAGTTGAGGCGCTTCCCCGTGTAGCTAACTCTCTTCTGGCAACGCTGCGTTCGCCCGCGTCTGCGCTGCGTTTGGTGGCACTTCAGTTGTTGGCTCGATTCAAGCGCTCAGACTTTATTGAATCTGACAGCGGCTCCCTCAGCGGCCCGTGTGATCTTCCGGATATTTGCGTTAATCTGGAACTCGCATGTAAAGACATTTCGGTGGCTACTGAACGTGAGGTGGTACGCCTGCTGACTCGCGTGAAGATTTTATGCCGGTCGCCGCAAACTCCAGAGCTCTACAAGAAAATTGCCGTGAACCAGTTGCTGGGTCTATATCACGTCAAGTTCTCCACGATCTGGTCGCACATTGCCGACGCGATGGAGACTGCGTCGCGTTTGCACTTCAACGAGTTCTGGCCGAGCATCAGCGCGGAGCTTCTTGTTGCTTCACTCCGTCACGAAGATCAGAACGGAAAGCAAGATGGCGACCTCAACAACGAAAATGTTGTTGTTAGCGAGTTCCAACGTGTATGCATGCTGGAGCAGGGCGTAGTCCCGGCAGCAAGCGTGACTGATGCTGCTACTCACCACTCTCTGCTGTGGAAGGGTTTGATGAAGTTTGCTGACCTTGTGGAGGCCAAAACGAAGTTCATGGTGCCGCTCTTCCTTACGTTCTTGCGCGATCAGTACAGTTCCATTTACACGGACGAGCTTGATGCTAAGAGGCTTGAAGAGATTGACCAGGCCCTTGCCAAGCTCGAAGAGACCAGCGACGCCATCTCTCCTGCCTGGCGCAAACCGGTTGAATTCCAGGGCTTGACTACTAAGGAAGTGCGTGGGAAGTTCGTGGACCAACTGAAGCTGTTCGCCACCTTCCACAACATGAAGGGAGCATACGCGCAACATTTGCTGCATGCTCTTTTCTTCGATCTGCTGATGAAGTCGGATGAAATCGTATCGAAGCTGGCTTTGCAGTGTCTGTACGCTTTCGGTAGCAAGGCTCTTGTAACCTACAAGACGCAATTGAACCGACTGACCGACTCGTCTTCATTCCGCGAGGAGCTGGCGAGCTTCAAGGTTGGAGAAGGAGAGGGCGTTGTGCTGCGCGAGCACCGTCCGGAGTTGCTTCCTGTTCTGCTGCGGCTTCTGTACTCCAAGTGCGTAAGCAAGAAGGGTCGTAACAACGGCGACACTGTGGCCGCTCGACGTGCGGCTATCCTAGCGTACCTGGCAGCACTGGAGGCGCCTGAACTTGCCAGCTTTGTGGAACTGGTGGTGCGGGCGTTTGATGTTACGATTGAAGCTCCCGAAGGCGCTCTTGTTGCAGTCGGTGAAGTTACGCCTGTGTCCGCTGTTTCTAGTGTGCAGCCCTCGCGCATTCTGGGTTTCTTGAACTTGCTGGAGGACCTCATCAACCAACTCGGAGTAAAGTTGGCTGCTTTTGTTCCTCAGATCGCTGACGTACTGTTGGCGATTCTCCAGATTAGTATTGGTGCTGGTGACGACGAAGATGCGGTGCCTGCGAACGACAACGAGAAGGATGAAGAAGACGACGCGGTTGCTGTCGGCTCAAAGCGTAAGGCAGAGGAAGCTTCATCTACCGTGGATACCCTGGCTACTTCTGCGTCGATGAAGAAGCAGATCCGCATGTTGACCTACCGTCGGCTAGCAGAGTTGATCGACACGGTACGAACCTTCTTCCTTGATTCTTATGTACATATTGTATGACACTGACCGTTGTAATGACTTCTTTGTTGCAGTTTGACACCCTTGTCAAGCTCCAACCGTGGGTGGAAGCTGTGCTGGAAACCTCACGGGAGGCCATTGTTCACCTGCCGAACGCTGTGGTCGGTGCTGGAAAGGCATCGGCACTGCTGGAGCTGCTTGCGGCGATGGGTCGCGCTGATCGAGCGCGGCAGTGGGTTCCGGAGCCTCTTGTTCTGAATGTCATTTCGTGTCTGTCTGCCGGATTGGCGTCTTCGAGCACGTCCGCAGCCTCTCGTGGCATTTCTCCTGAGATCCTGGACTCGATCCTGCAGTTCATGGACGCGTTGCTTGATGGAGATGAACAGTTCCTGTCTGAAGACGAGTCAATGACTGCGTCCAAAACGCAAGAGAAGCTGCTGCTGGTGACCCATATTCCGTTCGTGTTGGAGCAGTTTGTACAGCGCTTCCAAGCTAAGGCCGCGCGTTATGCGAGTGACCGGTATGCGGGATCATCGCGGATGGAGCTCACGTTCCTGTGTCGCCTCTCGCACCACCTCGATGTCTCCGAGGGAGACGTGGCTGTTGCTGCTCACGACCTGTTCCAGTTGTTGCTGCCGTTCTTGCTGCGCAACCACCAAACGTCGACCAAGGACAAGGAGAACCTGCTGGAGGTTTTGGCGCACCTGGTTCCCAAGCTTTCGGAGCCGAAGAAGCACGTGCTTGCTCTCGCGCGCTTGTTGGCCCCTGGTCCGAACTGCATCGCTGACCGCGACCCTCGTTTGAAACTCGTGGCGGTGTTCACAGCTCTGGGTGCACACCCTACACTGAAGGAGCTGGCGCCGGTGGCAGCGTCGCTGGATGAGCTCAATGCCTATGACATCAAGCATATCGAGGAGACGGACTACGAGCGTCGTCTTGTGGCGCTAAACCGCTTGAACTCCACGCGCTTTGCTGGTTTTACGAACGAGACTCATCTGCTGGCGCCGCTGGTGGCGCAATGTCTGCAGTGTATGCACGACTCCGAGTTTTCAGTGCGCAGCGGTGCGCTTGCTGCGCTTACGACCTTCTTGGGACTTGCCGCAGATGTTGCTGTGGAGCAGAGCGAGCGAGTGGAGGCAGCGAAGTCTCCTCTGCTCAATGCGCTCGAGTCCCTAGTGATGCCTTGCGTGCGATCGAGCTTGCGCTCCACCGACGAGAATGCCCGGCGCGGCTTTGTGACACTGCTGGGATCGCTAGCGGACAACCACAAGGAGTTCAAGGCGTTTGTGTTCATTCCGACCGACTTGATACTGGCGCGCAACCAGGAAGACCCCGAAGCCGACTTTTTCTACAACATTACGCACATCCAGGCTCACCGCAGACGTCGTGCTCTGCAGCGTCTGAGTGCTCTCATGGACTCGATGGCCGCTAAAGCCCAGGATAATGGTGAGGGTGATGAGGATGACGAGCCTCAATGGTTCTCTAACTCGACTGTGAATGGAGTCATCCTCCCTCTGGTCATGCACTTCGTTTACGAGACCCATGCCAAGAGCCAGGAGTCTCTCCGTGCCGAAGCTGCAGCGTGCGTGGGAAGTGCCGCTGGTCTTCTGGGTTGGTCGCACTACCTGTCGCTGCTTCGCCGCCTGTTGAAGTCAATCGATGGACATGTTGAAATGGAGGGCGCTATCATTATGTCCATCTGTGCAGTGATCGACCACTTCCACTTCGAGGCGCCAGGTGCGGCTACTGAGTGGCAGGGCTCGTCATCCAAGACCGGTACTAAGAAGGACGCGGCTAAGGAGGAGGAAGCTGACGAGGATGAGGATGGCTCTTCCAAGGTCCAAGACAACATGGAGACGCAGGTCCTTCCGATGCTGTACTCGTACCTGTTCAAGGGTGTTGCGTCAAAAAAGAGCTCGAAGTCGCAGGACAACGATGGTGACTCCACCTACGTCTCGGAAGAAGCTGTATCAGTGCGCGTGCCCCTCGCACTGGCGGTCGTGAAGGTGTTGCGCCGACTGCGCGCCGAGACGTTCCAGCGTGAGCTGCCGAAGCTCCTGCTCCGTTTTGCGAACTTGCTCAAGAGCAAGGACGAAGCTGTTCGTGTGTCAGCTCGCACTACGCTCGTCCGTATTGCTGTGGAGCTCGGTGCTCGCTTCCTCCTACCGATTGTGGAGGAACTTCGCCACACTCTGCGCGACGGATACATGGTCCATGTGCTGTCCTTCACCGTGCACGCGTTGCTGGAGAAGTTGCCGGAGATCATGCACGTGGACGGACAAGCGAGTTCTCTTCGCAAGCCTAAATCGCTGCTGCTTGTGCAGGACAAGCAGCAGGAGGCTCAGGACGAGGCCGACTTTGCCTCGCCGTTGGATGCCTGTGTGCCAAGCCTTATGGAAATCCTGGCAGCAGAGCTGTTCCAGGGCATGACGACTATCGGTGAAGCTGCTGAGGCTGCTGCTGGCGGTGTGGAGCGCAAGTCGGCCCAAAAGTCCAAGATGAAGGAGGCTCGTGCTAGCGGTGGACGGAGTTTGGACTCGCTGGAGCTGCTGGCGAGATCGCTGCCCTTCTTGCCCAACGCCAGCATTCACGAAGTGGTGAGCGCGCTGGTGAAGCGCTTCCAGGCCACCGATGCTGGGGCTCAAGCTACGGCAGCGCTGCAGGAGGGACTGAAGCGCGTGGCGATAGGACTGGCCAAGAACCCATCTGTGGAGTCTTCGTACATGTTCCTGTACGCGTACAACGTTCTCAACTCTAGTCTTGAGAGTCTGCGTCCTGTTACTGAGAGGGAGAAGGAGCAATACGAATCGGGAGGCAGCAGCACTGCTCTGGTGACTTCGTGGCTCGTCTCAGAGAAGAGTGCGGCAGCCACGAAGCTGCTTGCGACCCGAGTGAACGCCCGCGACACCGTCCGCGTCGCCATGCAGCAGCAAGTCACCGGTTTTGACAAGATGCGCCAGCAGCAGCAGAGCAAAACCAAAAAGCAGAAGCGTGAGGAAATCGCTGCTCTCCTTGCCGAAAGCACGGCTCACCTCCGCGAACTGCTGAACTTTGCTGTCTTTTTGGTGTTCTCCTTTCTACGCAAGAATGGAAGCGCGAAGGATCAGGACGAGGACGGCAAGAAATCTGCTAACGCTCCGGCTCAACTGGTTGACCCGCTCGTGCCTTTGCTGATGCGCTGTGCGGGTGAGTCGAAGAACGACCGCGCTGTCATCACCTCGCTCAAGTGTCTTGGATCGCTCCTCCCACGACAGGAAGAGCTGCCGGCACTGCGTGTGGCTCGCTCTCCACTTCTGGATCGCCTGTTCAAGATTTTGCAACAGGCAGGAGCTGCTACTCGCAACGAGATGGTGCAGACGTGCTACCGTACGCTCACTGCTCTACTGAGACAGCAACAAGAACTGGAGCTCGCTCAGGAGAACGGTAACGCTGCGAAGGATTCCAAGAGCGACGTACTCCGACTCACGGAGCCGCAACTGCGTGTGCTTCTGAGCTTCTTGCGTGCTGATCTGGACGAGCAAGACCACCAGAACGCCACCTTCGCCCTACTGAAGGCCATCGTGAACTCGCGTCTGGTGGTGAGCGAGGTGTACGATGTGATGCTCCGTGTTGGTGAGCTACTGGTGCAGAGCGATGCTCCTGGTGCGCGTCTGAACTGCGCTACCATCTACCAAACCTTCCTACTCGAGTATCCTCTTGGCAACAAGCGTCTGTCTCGGCACCTGAAGTTCTTGGTGGACAACCTGAGCTACGGACATGCAACGGGACGTTCTGCTGTGCTGGAGGCTCTGCGTTCGCTTCTCTCGAAGCTGCCGCAGGACCTTGTAAACGCTCGGTCTCAGTTCTTCTTCTTGCCGCTGGTGCTGCGCCTGGCAAACGACGAGGCATCTGAATGCCGCGACCTCGCCCGTGCTGCTTTGAGCACTCTGGTGCGTCGTCTGGGCAACAAGGAGCTGAACGAGAGCATCCTGCTCGTGGGCACGTGGTGGACGCAAGCTGCTGGCTCCGAGGCAGCAGACGCAGTGAAGCTTCTGGGAGCTGCTGCGCAGGTGACAACGCTGGTGCTGGAGACCCGACCCGAGTTCTTCGAGCGCAGCGCTCCTCAGGTTTTGGTCGCAACGCGTACGGCACTTGAACGAAGTCTGCGCGAGCTCCAGATCGTCGAAGACAACAGCCAGGTGCGGTGGCAGCCGACGTACCATGTCTGTGTGGCACTCACCGCCTTCAGCGATCACCTTGCCGGACCGTACGAGGTGTGGCTGGAGGAGTCGAAGCCGACGAAGAACTTCCTGGATGTTGTTGTGTTGCCCCTGCTGCAGTACCCCCACGCGTGGGTGCGTCTTGGTGCGACTCGCTTGTTGACGTCGTATCTGCGTCGCCGACAGGCCAGCACGATGGCTTTCGCAGCTCCTGTGAAGCGTCTTCCAGGCGATGCCCTCGACCGCCTGCGCAACGGTGCGCTGTACCTCCAGCGTCCTGGCCGGTTGTTCAGTTGGGCCAGTGCGTTCTGCAAGCTGCTGGAAGCGCCAGCTCTGAACGAAGAGTTGGCTAGCGAAGTGCTCACCGCGCTCCCGTTCCTGTGCGAGGCGCTCGAAAACTCGGACATCCCACAGGATGTGACGGCTGCTGCTGCCGACGCTGTGGCAGAAGAAGACGCGGAGGAAGACGCTACTGCCGAGGCGGAGGCTGAGGCTGAAGAGGATGACGACCCCGAGAAGGAGAAAACCGACGAGAAGGAGGACGATGCTGAGCTGCAGCGCCGCGAGGAGCAGGAGAAGGAGGAGGAGCGAGCCAAGTCGCGCACTCCTATGGGCTGGCTGCTCACGCGCCTCTCGTATGTTGCGCGTGGCTCGAACTGCAGCAACGAAGTCCAGGCTGTGGTGTTCAAGTTGTTCGCGGCTCTGCTTCACGGCCACGACGCTGAGTTCGCGCAGAAGTACGTGGTTCAGATCATCAACCCGCTGTATCGCGCGACGAGCAAGCTCGAGGAGTTGCAGGCCCAGCAGGAGCAGGTGCTGCTGCAGCAACAGCAGCGCAACCGCTACAAGAACCGGAGAAGTGGCCCGGCCCCGGAGCCTGTCACGCCACCCGAGAGCGCACTTCTGGCGCAGGAGGTGCTGCAGCTTCTGGAGAACAAGCTCGGCGCCACGCCGTTCTTGGAGGCGTACTCATTCGTGCAGAGGAAGATGGCTGCCCGCCGAGCTGCCCGCAAGCTTCAACGTCGCACTGAAGCTGTGTCCGATCCGCAGCGCGCGGCCCAGCGGCGGATGCAGAAGAACGAGCAAAAGCGCCGCACCAAGCAGCTCCGCAAGCGCAAACATGCTGTGCTCAAGGGCTCAGCTTCGGCAGCAGTGCGTCCCACAAAGGTGCTTCGTCCTGGCGCCGAGTAGAACCCCCTCCCTCCCCGATTTTGAAAGAGAAACCAACTAGATAGAGTAGTCATATGCATCAATTTCCACGTATGCTTGAAATGCTATGTGCGGGCGCGCACTCCTTCGTAACCTGTTCCACATGTCTGTCCATGAGGTGGCTTGCTCAAGTTTGAAAATGCATCAGTCAGTCACTCATAACTGCGGATCAAGCTCGCGCGTCTTCATTTACTAAAGCGAACCACTGGGTGGAAGCTCCGAGCCGAGCACTCTTAGCAACATTGTGTACTTAGTACGATTTTCTGATGGAACGGGGCCACACGACGACGAAGGAGTCGATCTGGTCATTCCAAACTTCTCCGACTCAAAAGACCTATCGCTGATATTGGTTCAAGTGAAAACACAGAGGACGACGAAGGTAAATCGACAGGGAAGACTATGGGGTCTTAATCCGCGTTCTTGGTTGGAAACAAGTTGAAAAAGAGTTCGCCCGCGGATAGAATTCGTGTCTGATTGAATCTACGAGAGCACGTCTCGGTTTCTCAACCAGATTCGTTCGCTCGATCGTATTAGAGACAGGCATCTAGTGGAAGAAAGCAAGTTCGACTTGTGACCAAGGCATGAAGCTTGCAAAACAAGCTCCGAAGTGGCGTCAAAAAGCGAAAATCATTAACACCGCAAGTCTAATACGTAAACTCAGACCTGCCCTGCGTGGAAACCCACTGATGGATCCAGCTTCTGGCTCATTGGAAGTTGAAGAAACTTCTCCTTCTAGTAGTATTCGACCCTGTAGCTTCTTTTGTATTAAAATATCTGCCGGCGGTTTTCTACGAGAAGCAAAAAGCGCCATTAGCGCCCCCGCCGCTCGAGATCGATCGATAGATCAGCGGTGCCTAGTGCAATGACCAACAACAACCACGAGGAGGATCGCCGCTATGGTCGCACATTATCGTCGCCTGCTCCTCTTCCTCCGGCGCCTCCCATTCCAAATGCAAAGGCACAAGCACTTCTGGTGCGTCGTCGACGACGAGTCCTTCCTCGAAACGTGGAGCAGCACGAGCCATGGTTATTCCAGAGCACCAACGTGCGCCCACTGCCAGTTATGCCAGTAGCGTTGCCCGGTCTTTCAACTTCTGCCAGCGACAATTCATTGTTCTACCTGGACCTCGAGAGTTTAAAGAGTTTACTACCCCCATCGGACCTTCGACGCCGTCCTAGAAGTAGTGAAGATGATAATAACAAGAGTTATCGAAGTGTTCGTGGGCTGCCAAGTCGCGGACGACACGCCCCACCAGCGAGATTGGAGGCGTTGAATCTCAGCACCGGCCACGCAGTCGATAAGAAGCTCCGACACCATAAACGACGACGACACGTCGGCCTGCCCACAAAGCACCAGCTGCGGAGGAAGGCTTTACGTCTCGACTCAGCCAAAGTTCGTCCTTCTACCCCAGAAATGCTCGATAGCGATGTTGCAGCTGTATACCGGTCTCCAACTAAACGTCCTCGAAACAAGGCGAGGAAGAGTACGACGCTGCAGCACGTAGGCGAACATCGCCCGGAAATGAGGCGGCGACCAGCGATGCATTACGCTTTTGACTACGACTCCGACGGTCAAGATAGGAAGCAGAAGCCCGTGACTCCGCTGGAAGATCTCGACGAAGAGCGGCGACAGAAAGCTGCGATCGCTACTCATTTAAATCTGACGCTGGAGGAGTACGAGGCCCTGGATGCAGCGTTTGGGAATAATTCCCAGCTCGGCTCGATGGAGGACGAGCAATCCATGACCGATCGATACTACGAGGAGTTCCAGGAGTTCGACGTCGACGACAGCGGATCGATATCTCCCGATGAACTCCGACAGCTACTGCTGGCGTCAGGTGAAGACATGGACGATGCTGAACTCGCCTCGGTTATCCAACAAGCTGACGTGGACCACGACGGCGAGATCAACTTTGACGAATTCATCGACCTCATGCGCGCTCGCAAGCGGCTTCTTCATGTTGCGAACCAAATGGGCGTCAACGGCAGCGGACCGACAAGTTTGAACAGCACAAACAGTCCCGGTGTTGGGTTTGCCCGAAACAATGGCGCTCCTGGACAAGTGTTGCCTCCTCTAAAGCTCGCAGCTCGACAGGCCAAGCGCCATTTGCAGCCTCAAAACCGGTCGCTCGTTGTTGCTCGCTCGACACCATCATGTCTTCGACCAGGGTCGAAAGTGGATATTGGGGAGCTCCGACGAGAGCTCGCGCTCTCCGAGTACGGCATCCAGGAGCTCAACTCAAAGGTGCGCGAAGGACTGCAGTGGGTCCAGCAGCATTGTCCCGTCAGGTCCCTCAAGGCGCAAGTTTTCTGCCATCGGTGGGGCATGGAGAAGGTTCACCAGCTCTTTGTGCGGCTCCAGTCTCAACAACTTTCGCGCGCATTCCGTAAGTGGACATCGTTCCTCATGTTCGAGCGCAACAAAATCAAGGCCAACATGTTTCTCAAGTGCAAAGGCAGCCAGAAGATGACGGCGATCATGAACAAGTGGAGACGCAAGGTCACTCGCCGCAAGTTCCTGCGCTGGAAGACCGAGTGCGTCTTAGACGCGCGAAATGAACTGCACTCGGCTGCTATCGAGATCCAGCGCGTAGTGCGAGGCGACCTCGCTCGGTTGCTGAGACTTCGCATGCAAGAAGAGATCGCTATAATCCACATCCAAGCACTCGTTCGCGGTCGCTTGGCTAGAAGCTTCGTGAATCGAAAGCGTCAGGCCAAGTTGGAGCACGAAGCTGCGAGTTTGCTGCAGCGTTGCTATCGAGGGTACACGGGGAAGCGCCTAGCTCGAGCACTTTTCAAAGCTCAACGCGAAACACTTGCTGCCTGTCGCATTCAACGCACGTTCAGGAACTTCCAGCGACGTGAACTGCTGCGTGTGATTCAACGCACCAAGCTGGAGAATGACAGTGCGATCATCATGCAGTGCAGCATTCGCAGCTATCTCGCTCGAAGAGAACGGAGGCTACGTTCGACAAAGAGGTTGAGAGAGCACAGCGCAGTTATCTTGCAGCGCCACACTCGCGGTTATCTTGCTCGATGTCGAGTGCTCAAGTTGCGAGAGCAGATTCGTGCAGCTCTGACCATTCAATGTTTCTTCCGAGTCTGTCGATCACGCCGTCGCGTGCACATGCTGAGAACAGAGAAGCAATTCAAGGAGCGACAAGCGCTTGAACGCGCCGCAGCGACACGAATTCAAACATGCTGGCGATGCACCAGTACAAGAAGACACTATTTACTCGACAAGCAGCGACGAGCAGAAGCTCTGAAGCTGGAGAGGTTCCGAAGACTCACCAGCGCTGTGGCTATCCAATCGCTGTTCCGTGGGTATCTCGCGCGTCGTCGAGCTCAGCGCGCTCGTTACGAGCGATTGAAATGGCTGAACTTCACACTTATGAACACCAGCGTGTTGAAGATCCAAGCTTTCTGGCGTGGGTATCACGGACGACTAGCTACTCATCTGCGACTTCAGGCACAAAAGGCCCAGCAGCACCAAGAAAACGAAGCAGCTACACGAATTCAAATGATCGCCAGGGGTAAACTTGCCCGGGATGAACGACACCGACTAGACCACGAACGTGCCAAGTTAGCGTCGCAACAACGCACCAGAGTTCGAGCAGCTCTCCGCATCCAGAAGGTGTTCCGAGGTAAACGAGCTCGAAAAATGGTACAGGAGCTTCAGCGGAAGCACCGTGAGGAAGCTCGACTTGCACTTGAGCGGCTTGTTCATCAGACGAAGACGCGTGCGGCCACGAAAATTCAAAGTTGCGTGAGACGGTTCCTCGCTCGCTGTCATTACTTGCATCGCAAACGTGAGGTGGAGCAGAGAAGACAGCAAGAACAGCTTCGTATCACTCAGAACCAGGCTGCGATCATTATTCAGTGTGCGATTCGGCGCGCTGGGGCTCGACGCAAGCTTCTCCAGCGTCGACGAGAGTTTGAGAAGCGGATTTCCATGATGGCCTCCGAAAAGGCTCACGACGAGATCGAGAGACTGCGGCAGGAGCAAGAAGAAGAGCTGCTCAAGCTCAAGATGCAGCTGATGTTCCAGGCGAGTGCGGCGAATGAAGAGGCTGCGAAGCTACGTGATGAATTGGCTCGGCAACTTGAGGAAGAGGAGGTTCGCCACAAGGAAGAAGCCCAAGAACTTGCCCGTCTTCGACTTGAGACGCTCATGCAGCAGCGCGAGATCGATACTCGAGCGGAGCACGACCGATTGAAGAAGATTGAGGCCCAACGTCTGCGTGAAAGGCTGGAGATGGAGAAACAGGCTCAGCAAGAGAAGGAAGCAGCGATGCGTACACAGGAGAATGAGGAGTTGGTTGCTTTGAAGATGGCGACTATGCTGCCGATGAGACCGACAAGCAAACAGGAAGAACAGGAGAAGGAGAACCGGACGCTGCAGCAGGAAGCCGAGCACTTAAAACAGGCTGCTCTGGCGATTCAGAAGGACCAGGCGCGCATGAAGATTCAGGCGGTGTGTCTGAAGCACGTGGCTCGAAAGCGTCTTCAAAAACTGCAACAAGCGCAGTCGGCGGCGATGGCAAGTATTCACGATGAGGAGCAGCGCTTGAGACTCAAGGCCGAGCAGCAGAAGGAGTTGGCTCTTGCCAGACTCAAGGCTATGATGGACGACGAAGCAAGAGCGCGAGAGCAGGAGATCAAAGAGCTCGAAGTCCAGATGCTCGAGCGCGCTCGAAAGGAGAAGGAGCGGATTGCCCTCCGCAACGCGTCCGCCAACAAGATTCAGTCACAGGCTCGCGGGTACTTGGCTCGGCAGCGAGTGAAGGCTATACAGAGGAAAATTGACAAGGAGCGCGAGGACCGTGCGAAGGCCATGCAGGAGACCATCGAGGCTGCCGAAGCCGAGGTGGCTGAAGCACTCATCGAAGCTGGCGAAGCCGAGCCGGATGCTGCTGAAAGCCCTGAGGAAACGAAGACCGACGAGTGGGTCGAGTACTGGGACGAGAACGCTCAGGCGTCGTACTTCTACAACATCCGCACGCAGGAAGCAAGCTGGACTCGACCAGTGGCGACGCCGTCGGGACCCTCGGAGAAGGCGATGGAAATTGTGATGGCAGCTACAGGGTTGACACAGGAACGCGAGCAGGAAGCAGCAGCTGGATATGTCGACTACGCCGTCACCAACCAGGTGGATGCGAATGGCTACCCCGTCGGCACCACAGCGGCTGCGAGCTATGCAGACGAATACGGCTACTACGATCAGTACGGTCAGTACCATTACTACGAACAGAACAACGCTGCGTACTACGGAACCCAAGCGTACGGACAGGGATACCCGCAGGTGATGGCCATGCAGCCAAACTACGCAGCGGCTGCAGCAGCCAACTATGCGTACCAGGCAGCGGCGGCGATGGCATTCAGCCAGGCCATGATGTACGGCGCACCTATGATGGGTTATGGCAACCAGGCGATGGCCCAACCAGCCCAGCAATACCCAGATGCCGCAGCTCCAGCAGAAGCTGAACCAGCAGAAGCAGAAACCGCAGGAGATGCCGTTCCGCCAGATCCGTGGCAAAAATTCTTCGACCAGTACACCGGCGCAGCATACTACTATAACAACATCACGGGAGAGCAATACTGGGCATAGCAAGACAAGATCACCGTACAATAGTCAGAATTGCGTTCCTAGCTACGGCAAATAGCGTTTATACGCTTCCGTGCCACTTCCGAACTGCTGTCAGTCTTCCTCCATGTTCATAGAACTGTCATCAGAGAAATCCAAACTCGAGCAGGCTAGCGACTGCCTACTCTGCTCGATGCTGCTATAGGAATGCTCCAACCGCCGAGAGAGCTGAGTATTGTCATTCAGCCCCAGTGATCGGCGAGCCGTGAGAGCGGCACTCATAGGGGTGAGACCACTTGTTTTGGGGGCATCTTTTGGGGCAGGCTCTGCAAATTCAGGGAATGACCCAGGGCCACCAGACAGGGACTCCTCGAACGCCACGGTGATCATCGATCCCGCTAAAGTATCTTCGGGGGCGTATGCTAGAGCCTACGACAAGCAAGATAGGTCAACGATTAAGTCTAGCGCAGCGAGCAGACTTAAAAACACTCACCGAATGGTAGTTTTCAATAGCTTGCTCGAGATTGCCCTTCATATGATAAGTAAAGCCGAGGGCAGCAAGGATCGACGCCTGCAGTAAATGCATACCATAAATCAGTTTTTCGGCTCAAACGCACAATACAGGCGCATCCCGCCATGCTTACGCTTCGCGGAGATAATCGGAGTGCGCTCTGGAAATAGTGGATTGCCTGGTCGAACTTCCTGTTGGGGCCGAATACTTCGGTCAGCACAAGTTGAACAAGCTCACAATACAGAGCACTGCACGTACCGAAGTTTACGATATGAGTATCCGAGGTTGAAAAGCGTCGGCTCCCAGGCCTCCATTAGTCGCTAGTACAGTGCAAAAGAAACAAAAGTTAATCCCGAGGAAATGAGAATACACTGGTACTTGCGTTGCGTAGACCAGAGCTCTTACCTCCGGAAGACCCTTACACAGTTGCAAAGCCTTGGTGAACATCTCGATAGCTTGCGGGTAGTCCTTCTGCTTGTAATATACACTGCCCAGCTCATTGTAGACCAAGGGGTCGGTGGGACAGATAATGCTCGCTTGCTGGATATATTCCTGCGCTTGGACCAAGTTATTGGTACGAAGGTACTCCATACCGATATATAGAGGTGGCAGATGCGAACCGGGAAAGAGACTCGAAGCAGTCCGGTATGACGACATTGCCTGGTCACTCTCATCCTGAGCTGCAAACGAATTTCCGAACCCAATCCACGCAGGAGCGTAACTTGGTTCTAGGGATGTTGCTTTACTGCAAACCAGTAAGCAAGTAAAATCAGTTAGTTTCACGCACGCAATACTCACTATACTGATCAACGCCCCCCATACTTACTGGAAGTATCGCTGTGCAGCTTCATATTTCTGGATCAGAAGATAGTAGCACCCTACAGTGTACCAAGCGGATGCTTTGGTCGGGTACACGTCCACCATTTGATGCGCATAATGGTACAGCTCCCGCTTCTTTCCCAGCTCCACTAGCGTACCCACATATACCGAAATCACGCGGAAATTGAACGGATCTCGCTCACGAACCCTAGCACGTCGACAAAATTCGATTTGGTTAATCGAAGCAGGAGAATGGCAAGAAGACGAGCATGAACAGCGTTTACCTTTCGCAAATTTCATGTGCTTGCTGAATATCATGATGGTAATAGTACGTCTCGGCTCGGGTGACGTTCTGCAACATCCAACAAAGTCAGCATTGTTCAGGCAGATTACCACGATCGACAAATACTGGGTCGCTCGCTTACCAGGTCTAAATTGTCCGCAAGACCGAATTTTTCCTCCACCACAGAAAACTTACTCTCCACCGACGGAGTTGTATCATACTGCGATAACATCAAGCGAGAAAAGTATAAGCCTCAACGAAATCCAACAATCGCAACAGAAATCGGCCCCACCTTCCCAACATGCGTCTGGTACAGTAACTCCAGCAGTTGCATCTCGTCGGCCGAGAAGTCGAGTGACGCGAGCAGGTCCTTCTCCTCTTGCGCGGACAGCAACTGCTTGTCAAACAGGTGAAAAAATGCCTCGGAGCAGTGCACGTCGCACCGCAGCGCGACGCAGAAGTATACCGTGGCGTTCTCTCGATTCCCAATGGCGTCCAGCGTCTCGCCCATCAGCAGCGCCAGCGACGCCACCACATTGATCCCGTCCTCCTCCCCCGTCACCTCCAGCTGCACTTTCCTGGCGAACAGCACCACATCCTGCTCTCTCTCGGGCAGCACCGACCCCAGCAGCTCCAGACACTCCTCCTTCTGCTTGATCGCCAACTAAAACACAAAAAAACAAAACAAAAAACGTCACCATCAACACCAACCTCCACATAAGAATAAATATAAAAACAATGTTCTCCTCACCATGCACTTGCCCAGCAGCAGCACGGCCTTCAGCGTCACGAGCTTCACGGGCGCGTGCTGCGCGCCTCTCTCCACGTCCACGAGTGAGCGCGTGGATGGCTCGGTGGAACTCCCTGTTCAGGTAGCAGGCGTCCGCGAACAGCAGCACGTCCTGCTCCAGCTCGTCGCGCGCGGCCATGGACACCAGCTTGTCCGCGTAGAAGAGCGCGGA
>JAHWLF010000259.1:0-16851 GCA_024679295.1 Phytophthora parvispora
GTTTGCTTGAGTCGCCGAAGCTTCTCGCGCAGAACGGCCTGGTTGTTCGACGCTTCGAAGTATTGGAGCACATGTTCACGGAAAATCCCCCATGTGTGCTCCTCGCTTCTCGTAGTCGAAGACCAGTGCAGGAACCACCCGGACGCCGGCTTCTCCATAGCCGACCCGGCAATTCCCGGCAGACGCGCGCTTGCATCGTCAATCTGGATGCCGTTTATGCGGCATGCGTTCTCGATCTGGAACAGCCATTCGCGGACGTCCTCTCCCCTCTTGCCGGTGAACTTGGGCAGATTGCTTGGTACTCGCGTGCGCTCTGTCATCGCTTGATTCAGTCGGTCGACCTCGGCACGTAGCTAGGCGTTCGTCGGCATGGGCTCCTTGTGGTCAGGTTGCTGGGGCCAACAAGTGCTACCAGTTTATCAGGAAGAGTGCTGTCTTGGGGGAGGGCGTGCGAAACGAAGAGTGCCGCCACCGCAGTTCAGGCGGATGGAAGCTTCACGAAGTTTCTACGGCCGCCCTACATCTACTGGTCTTATTAACTTGAATTCACTATACCTACAGCTAAGGTGGTAACAATATTTAGTGTCGGAGTTGAGCTGTCGGAAACAACAAGTTTTATACGGTAGGATGGTTCCACCGCCTAAAGTGCGATTTGCTGTTCTTTCAGTCCGAAAGACACCGCCGCGGCCGCATCAACCCGGGCTAATATGGTCGAGGCGGACGTGTACTTCGGCGATGACTTCGGGCAGAAGATCGACCTGACGGTGCGCATCCGCGAGATCCTGCGCAACTACCCCGGTACGCGCCGCTGGCCCCCGCAGTAGCTCACAAGGGGGAGGAAAGAGAGGAGCAAAACAATGTACTGATCTTTCTCGTGGGTTGATCTTGTGCTCGTGCTGGGGCCTCGCAGAGGGCACGTCGATCTTCAAGGAGATGGTGCAGAATGCCGACGACGCCGGAGCCACCGAGGTGAACTTGTGCCTGGACTACCGCCAGCACGCGTCTACGGGGCTCGCGTACGAGAAGCTTGAGACGTTTCAAGGTAGAGGAGGCTGCTCCGCTGTCTCTTGAGAGGTCGCCGCAGTGCTGGTCCTGCCTCTCTTTGGATGCTGACTGCTAGTTGCGTTGGTGGTGTGTTGCAGGTCCTTCGCTGCTGGTGCACAACAACGCCACGTTCACTGACGCAGACTTTCAGTCAATTCAGGTAAATGGAGACTAAGGTTTCCCCCTTTCTGGGGCTGGCTGTTGTGTTTTACTGAGCAAAGCGCTTGGATGCTGACATATGTGTGTGATTAATCGGGTACGCAGCGCATTGGCGACTCGTTGAAGAAAGACAACTCGAAAGGGTGGAAGACTGGCCGCTTCGGGGTCGGCTTTAACTCGGGTACGTCGACGAAAGTGCTAGATATCTGTGCGCTCACTAAAGCTATAGCTGAAGCTGCTGAGCACTGATAGATCTGGTGGTTGCTCTTCAATTCTCGCGCAGTGTATCACGTCACCGATCTACCGACGTTTGTTAGTGGCTCGCAGCTAGTCTTCTTCGACCCCCAGGTGCTGATTATACGATGGATAGCAATGACACAATGAATTGCCTGACACTAATTCTGTTTGTTTGTTTGTTTTTGCGTGATTCCTGCGTACGTCGTCATCAGGCATGTCATCTGCCTAACGTGAATCCAAGTAACCCAGGTAAAATGATCGACTATATAGCGCATCCCGATTTGGTGACCAACTTCCCGGATCAAATTACGCCGTTTCGCTGCTTTGGATGCAACTTCGCGGAGCCGTTTTCGGTAGGTTTGCTTGACCTACTAACCTTATGCATTTATCTTAAACAAATCATGTTTCCATTTGTCGTGGTAGGGGACGATTTTTCGCCTTGCACTAAGGACAGAAGACCAGGCACAGCACAGCAAGCTCTCCAATCGTGTCCAAGCGCCCGCCAAGGTGGCGGAAATGCTACAGGAGTTCGCGGATAGCTTGCCGACTGTACTACTGTTTTTGCGTAATGTGTGCAAAATATCGGTGTTGGAATGGCGGGTTGGTGACGAAGCTCCGACTGTTCTACACGAAGCATTGATCACCAACTTGACAGAAGAAATTGAAGCTAAACGTTCGCTTCAGCACACAAGCTTAGGTTCACCTGGTCGTGCTTCCACTCAACGCTTCTCGAGTGATGGTACAGCCGCATTGTTAGGAACGCAGGGGCTTTACAATCAGCAACTACTAACGCCTACTTCGCTGTATACACAGGAATTATCTGTGATTATCCTTTGAAGATTGAAGCCCGAGACTGCACCATCAGTCGGACGAGAGAGCACGCGTATTTGATCGTGAATCAGTTGGGTGGTGGAGAATGCACCAAGATAGCCTGCGATCCCGCAAATGCTAATCAGCGTTTAGTGCCGTGGGGTGGAGTGGCTGTCTTAACAAGCACTGACACTGTCATGACTGGCATGGCGTTTTGCTTTTTGCCTTTGCCGACACATACGTACTTACCTGTCCACGTAAGTAATACCTTGGGATAGGATACTAGCTGTAAATTATACTAACAGTGTCTCAATTGATATCAGGTAAATGGATACTTTGAGCTCTCGTCAAACCGCCGCGATATTTGGTTCGGCGAAGGGCTAAGTGGTGACGGGCTGCTTCGCGCCAAGTGGAACATTGCCTTACTTCGCGATGTTATCGCCCCATGCTATGCTCGAGCAGTTTTGCTTTTAGCTGACATTCAAGAGATGGAACCGGATCAGCACGTTCAATTGCTGCCTCAAGCGATTCCACCTGCACCCTGGGACTCCCTAACGTATGCGTTTTTTTCGTTGCTTCGAAGTAAACCCTGCTTGTACAGTGAAGTTGAAGGGGGTCGATGGGTATCTCCCCTTGAAAGCATGGTTGTTCGTAGCACTTACTCCGGTTCGAATCAACTGCGACAGCTGCTAATTGATGATGGCTTCCCTGTTGTAAAAAACTTGGCCGAAGATCTCGAGCGTGTACTGGTAAAGACAAGCACAATACCGTCGTACGTTGAGCCACAACGTGTTCGAGAAGCATACAAGGTAAAGGATTCTTGCCATGTAGGCGATATTGGTGCTGTCAAATGCTTGTTAAGCTTTATATTTAGTGATTTGGAGTCGGACCGATTAAATGCTCTAATCGGGGTAAAGCTTCTCCCAGTCGCTGATGGAACTCTTCGAAAGTTTGATAGGCGCCCCAACTTCGACCCCAGCGAGCTTGAATACTTATGCGCGATGGGCTTTTCTCGCCAGCATGCTGTGTACGCACTTGCAATAGCAGGAAGTAATGGAGTGGACACGGCTCTTAATTGGTTGCTTCAAAATCCGAATCCATCTATTGTAAACGACGAAGGAGCGAGTACCCCATTTTTCATTCCGACGCGTGAAGAATTGGAGTTGTTGGAAAAGGCTAAAGGTCACTTAGTTGACATTGAGTCCATTAGCTCAAGTGGATTAGTGATGCTTTCCTCTGAAGCGGCTGAAAAGCACCTTAATGTGCAGAAATTAGATTACCAAGGGTTTGAGGATATGCTCGCCGTAGTGTTACCTGACGATTGGTATGGAAAGCTTACAGTGCCTTGGACTGAAAAGGCAATTGAAGAGGGGGCTCCAAACGAAGAGTGGTTTCGGCAGCTTTGGAAATACATCGGCAAAAGTGACCATCTTTCTGCGTTAAAGAATAAGTGGCCGATTGTACCAACGTCGTCGTGCGCGTTGGCACAGCTAAGTGTATCAGCAGGTGTGCTGAGCGCCGAACTCATCCCTGAAGGTTGTCTCCGGTGTTTGCAAAATTTGCAAGTACGTCTACTTCTGCCAAACATATTTTCGTCTTTTCAGCCGAATCCAGATGTGTGGCAGTACATTCATCAGCCCACAGTTGCTGGTGTACTGTCGTGTATTGGCGTTATTCTAGGCACAGCAGGTCGGGTAGACAGGATGTTCGAGCATGTCGGCAAGTCTGACCGCGAGCAGCTATTGAAGTTTTTGACATCTGGGATCAATGAGGACGTTGGTGAAATCCATAAACAGATCTGCTCCAAGCTGCCAATATTTCCTGGATTTCGAGCGGTGCGTTGTGTTGAAGACCGCGAAATTCAATGGGTGGATGATGACGAAGCTACTGCAACCACTGTAAACGATTTCTCTTCCTCATTCGTATCGCTGGCTGAGATCGCGGCAGAACACGAAGAACCGCTAATGTGTGTGGGTGTTCCCCCAAAGTTCTTGGATGATAGGTTTGTTTATGTGAAAGAAGGCGACTCCATGCTAGAAGACTTCCTATCGCAAATGGGTGTTCGACGGACCACCAAGGTAGATTTTTTTGCGAAGCATCTGATTCCTCGCTTTGACCGCGTTGACCCGAAAGTGCGCGTAGGATTTGTCTGCCAGCTCTTAGCTGAACTAACTACTTTGCTTGGACAAGATCCGGACGGCATCTTGTCGAGCATCGTCGAGACTGCAACTATTTTCCCGACCATGACGGGAGATCTGAAATGCATTGACGACTTGTACGACCCCGAAATTGATGAATTTATGGAGATTATGGACGAGTCGTTTTTCCCAGCTCTCGAGCTTCAGGAACCTCAGCCACTTTCCGCGTTGAGATTAATAGGCCTGCAGCGTACACTGTCACGTAGATCCATTTTATCGCTGGCGGTATCCTTGGAGAACGATCAATTGAAAATTACGGGTGGTGGAGGTGGAGTCAATCAAGAAATTGAGCTGGACGAAATATGCAAGAAATTGCGCTCCCGATCGATCAAGTTCTTTCAGTATGTGGACGCACACATGGAGCAACTGGTCACCCCAGCTACACTGCAACGGAAAGCACCAGTTCATACAAAAAAAACAAAAGGCAGCAAGGGCATTCGTTTCTTACGGAACATCTTAGGTGACGATCGTCTGCGTGCGCTCGATACACATGACGACAGTATGCTGACCCCTGAAGAACTGGAGGAGCAAGCGATGGAACAAGCTGAAATTAGCGATTTTAAAGCAAAGTTAGCGATTATCATGTGGATCCCTGTATGCGAGGATAAGCCGCACCCTTCTACTCCCTGGTACAAGGAAGGACAGCGAATAATTGTTGCATCGCCGCAGCATTCCCGCCCGACGAAGCTTCTGTGGCTTTGCTCTTCTCGATTCCACATAATAAAGTGTTCAGTACATTCAGCGGTCTTGCGAGGCGTGTTGGGGTGGGACAAGCATCTACCAGTTGACACAGTCGCTTTTCAGTTGAAAGAAATTTCACGAATGTTCGACACATGTAAAAACCAAGGAGGCGGTGATGGAGATACACACGTGCTTTGGTCTGCAGTGTACAACATCTACCAAATTCTATCAACATTTTTCGAGACTGAGGGATTGGATCGTCGTAATCAGGTGTTGAGTATTCTGTCTGGAAATGGCAAGTTTGTGTGGGTTGGAGATCGCTTTGTGTCTTCAAATCATGTGGCAGCAGTGGCCGTTGTGAATGCAGAGCCGTATTTGTATACGATTCCGAGTGAGTTACTTCACTTCAGACCATTCTTACGCGCGATTGGTGTTCGGGAGAGATTCGCTCTACCAGACTTTGTTCACGTTCTTGGAGCAATGTACAATGAAAGTCTATCTGAAGATAGTGTAGTGACTACTGCATTGTCGGGTGATAGGCTGACAACGGTAATCGGCTTAGTCCAACTGATAAGTGATACACTCCAGCACCACTCCGATTATGAATTGTTCGCACCAGACCGAAATGGCATCCTTGAATTTGCTGCGAATTTGACATATGACGATGCGCCATGGCTAGACAAGCGAGACTTCGAGACCTCCGCAACATCCACGCGATTTGTACACCCCAAAATTTCGAATGAAGTAGCTGCAAAAATTGGATCTCGCTCCTTGCGAAGCCAGCTGTTAAGTGAAAGCGGTCACGAGGCGATGTCGTTTGGTGGCGAAGGCGATGTGGAGGCGTTCGGTCAGTCCGAAGCATTGACGAAACGAATTGCGCACATACTTGAGCAATATCCAGACGGACCGAACATTATCAGTGAACTCATTCAGAATGCAGATGACGCGGGTGCAACGCGCGTGTGCGTTTTGTATAACAGCTGCACGTATGGAACCTCATCGCTGTTAAGTCCAGCCATGGCGAAGTGGCAAGGGCCATCCCTATATTGCGTACGATCCTCGTTATTGTTGGGGCTAAAATTAATACTTTCTGACTGACTTCGTTGTTATGGATCTTGTAGTACAATAATGCTGAATTTAGTGACGGAGATTTTATCAATCTAGCTCGCATCGGTCAAGCTAGCAAGCTCCAGCGTGCAGCAACAACAGGACGCTTTGGATTAGGATTCAATTCGGTATATCACTTTACAGACTTGCCTTCGATTGTATCGGCCAAGTCGATCGGTACGTGCTGGGGTCATACACAGAAGACAAGCGTGTAAACTGACCGGTTGTATTGGATTGTTTTGGTTGCTTTTTTAGTAATTTTCGATCCCCATGCAACGCATCTGCCTGGTATTTCAGCTGCGAACCCTGGAATCAAGATTCGTTTCGCGAATGCGAACATCGTTAAGCAATTTCCTGATCAGTTTGCACCATTCAAGAATGTGTTTGGCTGCGACTTCGATCATCATTACAATGGCACCTTGTTTCGATTTCCACTCCGTAGCAGCACTCTCGCCGAAAGCAGCGAAATCAAGCGTCGAGGTTATTCCCACAACGAGATCGTGGATTTATTCAAGAGCTTTCAGGCATCGATCATCGACACAATGCTGTTCCTTCGTAATGTTCGTAAAGTGGAAGTTTATCTACAGTCAGAGATCGATCAGGCCCCGGTTCTTCTGTACGATGCTGAGGTTCCGATTGAAGATCGTGGCGAGGCGTGGAGAAAGATCGACCGATTTATGCGAAACGAAGAGTTACCAGGCAACATTTCGCGATCGACCGAGCTATCCGCAATGAGAGGGTTTTACGCGCGCTTGAAATCAACACCAGCTGAAGAGCTACCATCCGTGACTCAGGTTCTCCATATCCATCGACAACAGCAGAAACAACTGAAAGAATTATATCGCCACTTCGGAGGAAATCCGATGGATCCAGGATTAGTGGAGACAAATGACGACCAAATGGACGAGACTACAGAAACCTATCTCGTATGCAACCAAATTGGGGGTGGAAAAGCTCGTGAGATGGCCTGTGCTGCTGAAAATGAGTCCCTTAAGCTTATTCCTTGGGTCGGGGTTGCTGGTCGTATTGATGGAGTAGCGACGGAGGGAAGAGCGTTTTGCTTTCTGCCTCTCCCAGTTCGTGTTGGTTTGCCAGTCCACATCAATGGCTACTTTGAGTTGTCCTCCAACCGGCGCGACATTTGGCACGGTGACGATATGACCGGCGATGGAAAACTACGTTCGGAGTGGAATGCTAGTCTCTTGATGGATGCAGTTGCCCCCGCTTATCTAACATTTTTGTTGAAAGCAAAAGAGATCTGTGAAACTGACTCATCGCAATACTTGTCATTTTTTCCGACGAAGTTACCTGCCAGTCCATGGGACGTCATAGCTCTTGAACTCTTCCGCATTATGAAGAACTGTCCTGTGTTCTTTTCGTCAGCAAGCCAGCCAGAGGGAAATATGGTTATGGGGTCCTCAAGGAAAACTGTCACGCCAAATTCATGTGTTTTAGTGGACGACAGCCTCACGCACTGGAAAACCCTAGAATTTGCCCTGGAAACAGCTTCCTTGGCGACAGTCCTTCTGCCTGTGGCCCTGCGTAGCTTATTGATTGAGCTTGATGTTGTTTATGGAGCGATGACACCTACTTTTTTTCGACAGCTCACTCGTCAAGGGAACTTCTTGCCTAATTTGGACCAAGTTAGTCTCATGCGAGTAGTTCAGTTCTGTATGTCGGATTGTCACGGGCAGTTAGATCCATCAGCGATTCAATTTCTTAACCAACTGCCGCTGCTGCCTCTGAAAGACGGAAAGTTCGGAACCATTAGTTTCAGTGAAAACCTGCACAATTGCAATACCAATTCAAGAACGCAGCATCTGGTCTACTTTTTTGGAAATGCGATGGAAGAACAACTTTTGGACCAATTCCCCCATCGTGTGGTGCGCAAGGAGTTCAAGCAAATCTTTGACGGAGTTCCTTTGATTTACGAAAAATCTAACCTCAATGTGGTTGACCTCGTAGTTATCCTGGATGGCTTCTTGCCTCATGTTCTTGGTCGTAGTTGGGGTAAACTCCGTGAAGGTATATTTACTTTAGATTCGACTTCCCTAATGACGGATCTTCAATCTAAAAAGGACTGGATACGACAGCTGTGGGCATATCTCGAGACTCAGTTATCAACGATCGAGCAGCTTCCCCAAGCATTCACGAAGTGGCCACTGGTTCCTATCATCAGCGAGGAAGGTAATCGATGGGTGTGTCTGTCAGCAAATGCTAGTCTCGTTATCTATCATTCCGAAACAGCGTCAGTGGCACCGGAGCTACTTCGTCAACTGCAGCAAACTCTCACACAAGTCGGCATTTACTTTGTTGATACGTCGTATGTCGGCGGTGAAAAGACTGTGCAATGGCTGCTATCTCATAAGTACGCCTATAAGTTAAGTTCAAATGGGGTGCTGGCAGCCTTGAGTCGATATCAGTTCCGACATGAGAGGCAAAGCTTCGACGATATTTTTGCTACAACGACAGCAGCCCAGAGGCAGGTGCTATGCGACTTCTTCTCTCACAACTCGTTTGATGCTGTGGCAAGTGACTACCACCCAATTCTTTTCGATCTTCCGATATTCCCAGTATATTTAAGACCCATTTCGAAAGCAACGGTTGCTCAAAACACCACAGGGGTGCGATTCGTGACTTTAAGGCGGGGAGGCTACGTACCTGGTGAAGATGCCGATCCCAGAGTCCTTGACGAGTCGTTTTTTCGTGTTGAGAAAGATGCAACAAGAAGATTCTTGCGTGATTGCGGGCTTGACGAATGGAGCTACACAAAAATTTTGATGGATCACGTTTTCCCTCAATTGCCGACTTTGGAGAATCAGGACAGTGACTTGGTGGATTCTGTATTGGTAAATGCGCTAGAGACGCTCCCGTTTCACCAGCGAAACGATTCGCGTTTTCGGGAAACTATCAGTACCCAAGCTGTGGTCCCATCCAGAAAGCGGGTTTTCCGGGCAATTAACCAGCTTCATGATCCTAGCGTGAGCGCTCTAAGCGAGCTAGTGGGCGAAAATAGCCTCCCTGCCCATGCGTTTTCAACACCATCAACAGTTGAAATTCTGCGCTCTCTGGGACTTCGCACTGGGTTATCATGCCACGCGGTATTGGAAAGCGCGCGTTCCATCGAATCAATGTCAGAAGACAACGGCGAAAGTTCCGCCAACCAGGCGTTCCTCAAGGCACATAGCTTGCTGACAATCGTTAACAAACATTTTGATGTTATGATGTCGTCAACGGTGGGTGATGATCAACAGGAAAATGACAGTGAAAGTGAAAGGGTGCAAGCCGTTCAGGATATTGTGGTGGAATTAGCAGAAGTGCAGTGGTTACCAGTCCGTCTCGAAGCGGTAGATCCTGCAATGCCATGGAAAACTTCAGTCACAAGTGGCACCCATCGCCTTTCAAGCGCTTCGAGGATGAGACCACTCAAGGATGCGGTACGTAAGCAGGCTATGGTTCTCGATTGGCATGATCACTACTAATTTTATCGCTTTGATGATGCATATTTGTGACGACTGCAGTGGTTTTGCTCGTCTTCGCTGGACGTTTTGGACGGCGAGTTGACATCCGAGGAGTTAATTACCGCATTTGGGTGGAAAGAACAGATTGACTCGCTTGTGATAGCTAAGCAGCTCGAGGCAATCGGTATCAAATGGGAAGACTATCGCCGCAAGCGAGAAAATGGAGAAACAATGTCATTGACTCCCAGTTGGCGTTTCCCATTATCGGAGGTTCATTTGATGTATGAGGAGATTGAGAGCCATCGGCTCTCAGACGAGGAGGTTTGGACGATGTCTCCTGTATATCGCAAGCTGGCAAATGCTTTATGGGTTTGGACAGGCAATGGGTTTGCCTACCCGTGCCAAATTGCTGAAGAGGCTGATGCTAGTCTCGAGCCTTTGCTGTATGGCTGTCCAAGCGAGCACATTATTCCGCGGTCTCTTCTGGCTTCATTTGGACTTAAGGGAAAATTCAATACTGTGGATTATTTAGAGGCTATCATGAGGCTCCCGCGAAACAAAGTTCTGGATGATAAGCAAATTGTGGCGTGCTTAAAAATTTACGAAATTGTTGGTGAGGATCTGTCGTCATTGGAGGCAGCATTAAGCTCGTTCGCATCACAGGAAATGGTATTACTTGATCACTCAAATCGGCTCATTCCAGCCATGCAGCTGACCTTTGATGACATGGAATGGAATGAATCGCGAGAAGTTCGACGAGGGGCGACGTTTGTATCGAAGAAGGTTCCGAAGGATGTAGCGCGTATATTGGGTGCTGCCTCACTACACTCGAAACTCGCGCAAACGTCGGTGACAAGCCGCCGTGTTGTCTGCCCACCTGCTGCTG
Source organism: Phytophthora parvispora (assembly GCA_024679295.1). NCBI lineage: Eukaryota > Oomycota > Peronosporomycetes > Peronosporales > Peronosporaceae > Phytophthora > Phytophthora parvispora. The sequence continues at coordinate 10,584 of JAHWLF010000259.1, forward strand.
CGTTGCATAATGTGCTGCCTCCTCAAAACGAATGGTATCATGCATTTCTTTGGGAAACAATTCTAGCTGCTGAACGATATGGAGGCACCCAAATAGATTTCTTTGTGGACAGCCGTCATCACTCGTCGCAGCGTGTGATTCAACCCTCTCTCCAACCTCTTCAAGACGAGGCACTGTGTATCCATATTCACGGCATGGTTCTCAGCGAAAACGACATTAACAACTTGTTTCACGGAGAGTCTTCGCGAGCAGGGCTTTTGTGTGGTTTCGTTGCGTCAGATTGCATGCAAATTCTCAGTGGTGATGGTTTTTACATTTTAGACCCGACCGGATGTTATCTATCATCTTCTGCTGGGGGCACTACAGTGTCGACGCCATCATCAGGGCGGGCAACAAGTACTGGACGACGGTACGAAATTCTGAGCCAAGATTTCGTTCGATACCCGGATCAGCTTCTGCCGTTTACGACTCTTCCTTCTTGCCCAAGTAATATATCTCGAGGGACACAAAGTACGCTGATTCGATTTCCCTGGAGGAAAACAGGATCACCTTTGTCATCCTGTGTATTGGATACAAGAAAAGTAGATAAGTTGGTTTCTTTTCTGAAGTCGCAGCTGTACCAAACGCTAATTTTTACAGAGTCTGTACACCGTATCTCAGTATGGAGTGTGGGTAAAGAGTCCGAGTTTGCATCGCACTGCCATGGTGAAGTAGCTATTGACGTGCCCGATGATACCTTACGGAAACGCAACATGACTCGTCAAAATCAAGAGTGGAAGAAAAAATTCTCACTGCAAAGTTTCTTTAGGAGTCCTGTAACCCCTGAGAACCAAATGGAGTTCGTGGTCAACCTTGAGCTGGAGAATCGCCAATATCGAGACACGTGGTTGTTTGCAGATAATATTGGACTGGGAAGAAGTCGTGATTTGGCATGCACGGCAGTCCATGAAATGCTTCACTCGATTCCGTACGTGAGTGTCGCATGTCGTATCTTCCGTGACGGTAGTCCAGCTCCACGACTACGTGGTCACGTCTTCAAAATTGTAGACACTCACCAGGAGGTGGGCCTTCCCGTTCATATCAATGGTTGTTTCAAAAAGTCGATCAAGGACAAACAGCTCACGTTGACAGCGCCTTCAAACCAAATGAGCAGGGAAGGAGTTGTAGCTGCCGCAACTGGTAGCGAACTACAGGTTGCAGCTGGTTGGAATCGTATTCTATTAGAGGACGGAGCCGCAGATGCGTACATAAAGCTCCTCCTGATTGCTAAGCGACGCCTTGAGAGCTCTTTTCCAAAGGCGCTCTATAATGTCTGGCCAACGCTTCAAAAGGTAAGATTTGAATCAGTTGATTGGCAATACCTCCCTTTTGAGCACTTATACGTAGTGTTTCTTTTGTTAGCGAAAGGGGGAAAAGGAACTTGGCGCTGTCGTACAGGCTCATACGTTTCATACAATTGGTACGCGAGAGTTGTTTTTGTGTTCCGACGGTATTTTTCGTGCTATAGGAAGCGGCTATCAGCTTGATTTGGACGGCATGAATATTCAGGTAAGACGAGTGGAATTTTCACCGATCATCGTCCTATCAGGGTAATGATATGGTTTGACTTGTGCATATTCAGGTGGCTTCGTTTGCCCAGCTCCACTTTCCCGCGTTTGATATTCCTCCAAGAATTCTTCAGGATTGCTCACGGCTTTTACCATCGCGTCTGTACGCTGTCACTCCAAAAGTTATGCGGCGCTTTCTACGAAGTGTGAGCAGCGCTGAGGTTCACTCGGATATCTGCCTGTCCCTTTTGGAATATTGTTTGAGCGACTTGCCGTCCCCCTTGCCGAGCGACATGGACCCAGTATGGACCGAGTTTCATGGACTGTCTTTGCTGCCGCTCGAAGATGGAAGCATCGGTGTCCTGCGAGTGAATCAACGTCGCACAAGTTACGTGCTAGGATCGTTCAACCAGATCGAGCTGCTTCGTCCCCTCGGACACCTATTTGTGTCATTAGCGGCCTCGCGTCGGCTAGCGACGTATTTCTCGGATACTCGTTTTGCAGCGGTTTTTGGGCTGGCTTCTTTCTCGATCAAAATCCTTTCGGATAACATTGAACGAGTATTGCCGCCTTCATGGAAAAACCGGAGCATTGTCGAGTGGGATCCAAGCTCGCCTGTTGAAATCGACGAGTTGTGGCTATACCGTTTCTGGCAAGTAGTGCATTTTGAGCGTCGCTCTTTGGAATATTTCTCTTCCTGGCCGCTTATTCCCGTGAAAGGTTCGCGACTGGTATCTTGCGGCAAAATGGACATGGCTGTTTGTGTTTGGGATGGGTCAGCGGATAGTAACATATCCACACAAGTTGCGGAAAAGTTCCAGGAATCTACAATGCAGCAAGAACAAAAATTGGCTGACTTCGACGCTGAACGTAAGAGGTTGATGGAATTAACTTTAACAAAGTTTCAAAAGGACGAAGAACTAGACGACGATATCTTTTCTGGTGATGAAGTCAATGAGGGAGAGGATGGCGAGGAACAAGTTGAAGACGATGACGGTGGGAATGAATCTGAAGGCTTGTCCGGTGACGATACCGAAGAAACGCCATTACCTGTTCAGTTAGATGACATGTTGTCTTCAGCTTCGCAAAACGAAGAACACTCGCCGAACCTCGATATTTGTCCGAGTGATGAAGGTGATGCTGTTGGAGAGGTACTTTCGCCTCGCTCTATTGTTGTGGACCTTGATAATGTCAGCAATAGTGAAGAAGACGCAGACGGTGATGGAGCTACAACGATTGAGGACGGATTTGCTGTTCCGATTTATGCTGTCGAAGATGAATCTCACGAGTTTTGCAGTCGCGAAACCCTACATGACGTTCTATCCGACCTTAATCTCTCAATGGTGGAACTTGCATATCTTAGTGGGCAAGAAAGTGATATTGTCCCGCGTAGTGCTGAACTAGGTTTGATCGTTCTCGACAGCATCTTTGCGTCTGACTGGGGAACTTTACGTTGGGGGGATTTAACGGAGGACCATGCCACCCTGATCGCTGAATTTTTCAGCCACAATGGAGATACCTATGGCGGATACAATCGCATTCAAATGGAAAGGTTGAAACTACTACCGATTTTCGTGAACATAGGAAACGTTCCTTGCGCCATTAACGGCGAACAGGATTTCTTCCTCATCCCCCCGGGCCTGAACCTGACCGACATACCCTTGCCACCGAATGCTCAACAGCGCTTCCTCAAAAGCAATTCACGGTTAAATGCGTTCTATCGGGAGCTTGGTGTCGAGGAAATGAGTGACAGCAAACTCTTGATCTATGTACTGCCGATGTACAACGAGTTGCTTGAAGCTCAACAACACCAGATATTGCTTATTCTACTACAAAAATGGCAATCGTTGCGCGGTAGTGCCGAGCTGACGGCTTTACTACGGGCATCGCCATTGTTCCACAGTGAGGAAGGTGAAGGTGGAAGCTATCTACCTGCGAACGCTTATTGTGACCCTCGAAACAGTGTGCTCGCCGTAATTTACCGTGGGGTGCCGGGAAAATTTCCTGCCCAGCGCTATAGGACGACAGAGTGGCTCGACTTGATGACCGAGATCGGACTACAAGGTGAAGTGACTGTCGACATCTTCGTAGAGTGTGCTCTACGCATTGATGGACAATGCTCGGGTAAGCAAGCTCTAACCTCTGAAGATGATCATCTGATCACAACACTACACCAGTATTTTGTCCAGAATTTTGATAAGTTTGATCGATCTCGCTCATTTTTCGAGAGAATAGCGCCGCTAGCTTTTGTGCCAGCCACAGTATATGAAGCAGCGAGCAATCCAGATCAAAGCAACGTGGATTCCTCAGACCGACAACAAGGTCAATTTACGCCTCGTTCTGTTGTACGAAAGTATTCTGATTGCGCAACTCCAGAAGACATGGCGCTAGTGTATTCTACGATGCCTATTCTGGCAAACGTGGCCCTCCCTCCACGCGTTCTTTACAGCCGGCTGGGAATTCAATCGCCACCTCCACAGGACCAAGTCGTAAGACATTTATTGTCCATTACAAATGGCGACCGAGCGGTATCATCAAGGTCATTGGATTGGCAGTTCTTTTTGCCGATGATCGAAGTTTTTCAAGCGATTTTCAAGTTCCTACAGGAACACTGGGCTGGTCTTGGTATGCAAATACAGCATCGTCTCAGCACAGCAGCAGTTATCCCAGTCGGATCAACCCTCGTCAAGGGCTCCCGACTCTTCTTTCATTTAGGCGAGAATTTATCGCCATTGATGTTTGAGGTACCTCGCGCATTCGGCGCGTACGACGCGCTGTTCCGGCACATGGGCTCGAAAGAATCACCCGAAGTGAATGATTATATTCGTTTGCTGCGGGATCTGAATGAAGAATGTTGTGGTCATCCACTGAACTTGAATGAACTGATGGCATCGGCACGCGCAGTCGATCTCCTCGCTACCGCGATTAGCGAATCCAGTCATCGTCTGTCGCTTGAAGAAAAGAATTCCATCTTTCTTCCATCTAGGATGGCAATTATGAAGTCAATGCTGCTGATGGCGTGTAATGACTCAGCGGCATTGTGCTCTAGTATTGATCTTACAGAGCTCCACGTGGTACATCCTCGGATCAGCACGAGATGCTGCAAAATATTGGGAGTACCGGGAATCACTTCTGTTGTGACAGAAGAATTAGATGGCGAGGACATACCGACCGAATTGCTAGCGCGTGACGACATCGCTCACTTCAACAGTATGCTGGCCTCGCAGCAGTTCGCTGACGGGTTACGAAAAATTATCACTGCCCAGCAGCAAAAAGCATCGTCGTACGATGCATTTGGATTCATACCTGACTTTGAAGACCTCAACCAACGTATCGTGAATTTGGCGACTTACGAAGTGAATTGCGTGACGGAACTGCGCTCGAGGTTCATTGCAAAGTTAGATTTTCCCGCGCGTAGAATTGATGTGACGAAGACCACGCATCAGGGAAGTTTGTCTTTCTTGGATAAAACAAGAAGGCGGATCTACCTTGCAATCCGCACGCTCGAGACACGGTCTGAGATGGGAATGCGAGCGAGCCATTTGGTAGCCAGATGTATTAATCAGCTTCTCGGAGGGGTGCTACACGATTGCTCTGTTCTCGAGTCTATCTTGACGTGTGACGAAGTAGAGATCCCTGGGGTGTTGCGGCTGCTTGATATCTACGAAGACCCCGTTCTTATCGTTGAAAAGCTGCGTGGAATACTGGGTCAGCCGCTGTCCGAGGTGGACTGCAGCAACGTAGAGCTAGCTCCGTTGCGCTCGTGTGTACCTGGGGAGCATGTGGCGGTGGCAGACGACAGCGGGACACTGTGTTACGGCAAGATCTTACGTGAGCAGCCCAGTGATATCGCGGGTGTGAGCCAATATGAAGTGAAGGTGTCTGGCTCATCTACGCAGTGGTTGCTCGCCACCCAATTGTACTTCTTCCGCTCTGCTCGCGTGGGAACCAGCGGCGGAGGCAGCAGCAGCAGCAATCGGAAGCCAGCAAACAGCGAGCGTCAAGCATCAGCGGGCCTCGAGGCGAGTCAGTCGGATACCACCGCATTGCCAGCATCCGTGGTTGCCGTCGCATCTGAATCCCACGACGGAGCAATTGTGGCCGGGTTTTCGCCTGTGCAGGCAGTCTCTTCAGCAAACGTCTTGTCGGCCGTCAACGACCTGTTGTCGCGCCTGAACGTGACGTTGGATACGAGCGTGGAGGATCTGATGGCGGAGAATTTGCGTCTGCAGCGTCGGCTGGAGGTGGCGGAGGCTGGTCGGCGTGCGGCCGCGGCGCAGATCGACACCGCCATCCGCGAGAGGAAGGAGGTGCAGGACTCGCTCGTGTGCGCCGTGTGCCTGGAGAACAAGGTGAACCGCGTCCTGATTCCGTGCGGCCACATCTACTGCGCGTCGTGCGTCGAGCAGCTACCGCGCCCCTCGTGCCCCATTTGCCGCCAGAACATCGTCTCCAGCTCCGTCTTCCACGTGCCATCCTAGACACACTAGACATTCCCCAAAAATGCACTTCAGTTCATGTTCATGTTGAAGTTCGTGTACCCATGTTTGTCGCCCTTTGATTGGCGGAATCTGCTTGAAGAAGAACTGAACGGAGAGAGAAGAAAGGTATTACTGCAGAAGGGCAGCGCCATGATGAACGCGTCGCTGCTGGCGGCGGTCGACGCTGGCTCGCCGACCTCCTGCAGCGCGCGCGTGTACAGCCCCTCGTTCTCCAGCTTC
>JAHWLF010000260.1:0-16835 GCA_024679295.1 Phytophthora parvispora
CGCAGCGTCAGGCGCCGCGCGCACGGGTCGCACTCGATGGACAGCTCCTTGCCCACCTGCGACAGGCACTGCAGCGCCGCCACCAGCACCTTGAGCGCTTCCTCGGCGATGTCGAGCCGCACCTCCATCTCTGCAATGCGGAAGTTGGCCCTCGGTTGAGTGACACTCAGCAGAGTGACGGCCGAAAGATGGGTGCAGAAACTTTGAGGGGGGGGTTCTAGTTAAAAATATTAGCCAGAGAAAACTTCCATGAATTACTAGTATTAGTCAGCTGTTATACGGTATAACTTATACCACTGACAGGATGTATTCGCATGTAAATGGTAAAGTGGATAATATGTTCGATAAATAACTCGCCAAAACGATTTTCCAAAACAGTTTAAAAGTCATTATATAAGTGAAGAACATAAGCTTTAACGTTGTAATTTTATGATATTTGGTATGAAGACGCCTTATGCTAACTTCGATTTCGCTGCACCAGAGAAGTAAGAAGATATTCTCTTTCAAATTTTCTTATCAAGCTTTACCACCAGAATTCACTACGTTTCATGTTCTAAAGAAATCAAACAATAGGAAAATACATATTTTCAAATACTCAAACGAGGAGAAAAGGTCTACCGTATCATTTACGTCTCAGTTTCTGTTTAAAAAGCACTATACAGGACAACGTGACTGAGAATAGCCTTATCGGCACATTGATTCGTTCAAATGAATTGACCGCTGTGCCAACATTACAGCGCTGTCCTGCAAGGGGATTGCAGTGAATTCAAACCAAAAGTTGAACTTGTTTATTCAGCCAATAACAAGGCTCCAAGATGAAGTGAATAATGTACCCTTTTCGTGTTTCCAAGCCGTGAGTCCATCAAGGCTTTCATCCCCAGCGTGAAGCAACCTCTCCACGCTAACATTTCCTTTAGCAAGCGTCGTAGCGGGGTGATTTCGTCGTGTACTCATGCAGCCAGTGCGGAGTAGAAAACCTCTGGTCTAGAGTCAACTCGACAAATCAATATAAGCTCACGCGAATACAAGGCATTATTTATGCAGATGAGGTTATTCCGTTAACATCGCGTTTACTAACACCAATTTCAGGTATACCAGGCACGGGATGCAGCCTCCCGCTTCAGCAGGAAGTTACACCTGGTACCTCATCCCGCGAAAAATCGGGGCTGGTCCAAGAAATTCGCGACAGGGAAGACCAGATCAAGCGACTCAAGGACCAAGATGCTGAGCTCAAGCACAAGAACGATGAACTTGCCCAAGAATGCAAAGACACGCTCAAACGGTCTCATAACACCATCCAGGTAACTTTATCTTTTCGATTTGTGGCATTTATATTATACTTTCCACTGGTATGTTTCTAGGAATTGCGCGGAAATGTTCGAGTCCTGGTCCGAGCCCGGCAAAATCGAGGAGAAGACGTGGTTCTGTCATTCGGAAGTGACGAGGCCCGTTTGACCTTAATGAGGGTGGACAGCGCCATTCGTTCGAGTTCGACCGGGGTTTTAGCCCGTCGTCCACTCAAGAACAAGTCTTTAACGAAGTGGAGGGGCTGGTGCAGTCCGCCGTCAACGGGTATCATGTTTCTTTGCTTGGATATGGACAAACAGGAGCCGGCAAAACTCACACGGTAAGTTTGTATGCATATATATTATCAAAGCTCAAAAACTAATTTATAAATTTCCTGTTGTCCTTGTAGATGCTTGTAGATGGCTCGTGTCCACTCCGCGGATTAATTCCGCGTGCGACGGAGCACATCTTTCGCCAGACCAATGGTTTGAGCGGCGGCGGGGGGGCGAAGTCCATGTCTCGACGGCCCAAGTCAACAACGACCGGGTAGGTGACTTGCTGAGCGCAAGCAGCAACCTCCCGATTCGCAAGTTGGGTGAAGAAGTCACCATGGTCGGACTGACCGACGTCCAGGTAAGCACCTGTGCGGCGGTCCTGGATTTGCTTGCTCGAGCAACCAGCCGCCGCACATCTGCGAGCGAGCATGACGATGAACGCTTCATCGTCGCGCTCGCACTATGTTTTTCGGTGCTAGTTTTTGGAACGACAGCGCCAATGAGCTCCTTATTGACGTCGATGATAGTGAGCGAGCGCGTTGCTCACTCCAGTTTATTAACCCAATATCTGCAAGGGGTGCATAGTACTCAACACCTCAACACATAGAAGAGGAATTATTTTGAGCCAACTAGTCGCGCACTTACGTACGATAATATCATATTATAAATTAACACTTAAGCCAAGCTATTGGCAAAAAACTAAATAAAAAACATTGTTGGCTGTTGCAGCACGGTACCCGCGTTTGATGGCTGGTGTCGAACCGTTTAGAGCGTGCGGTATTTGGAAGTTCACGTTTCTTCTTTAGTTCTAAACGCATTAGACAAGGAAATGTTCAAAATTATTTTGAGGCTGTGACTGACAGGCGCTGTTTCGGATTGATCCCAAAAAGACTTGTTCCCAACAAACCGCAGGTTTCTTTTACATATTGAAAAGGCAGACTATTCCATCCCGTTTCAATATTTTGTTGGATCTGAATTTCAAATCCATCTCGATCACTTTTTGCTTGTTTCGGATCGCAAACGGACGTGATAATACAAATCTCGATGCTTTTATTACAAAACTACATGATTGAATACAAATCAAAGACAGCCTTTTTATTTTATGAGAAAGGGCCAATCTCTGGCCGATTTTTCGGGCGTCTAACTTTTCGTCTATTATTTTTGTCCTGGGTAAACTAAAACACAGCACGGGTGCCACTGAAAAACTAATAGTCTTGTTGGCTTGCTGGTCTATACCACAGCTTGTGTCCGAAGAAAATAAACAAATTGGGCTTTATTATAAGCCATGCGTGAAAAGGGAGCACTTGCCAATTCCGGGCCGATTTTACGACTTGGTTTCAGTATGAAGTCTCTATCTGTATTTTGTATGGTATACTATAAATATCAATTCAATTAGCCTGAGCAGTAAAGCAAGTATTTGACTCGTTAATGGAATCGGCCCGAGATTGGCTATCATGAACTCCCCAGCGTTTTGGGCCGGTTCTTTATTTTGTTTCCGTGGGGTTGAGTTGGTCTCAGTCCATTGCTCCCAGTCGGGTGCAGTAACAAGTGTATTTACAGGTGTTATAATTTGAGAAGAATTCCAAGTGAAAACGAAAAACATTTTGCAAACGCTTTTCGTGTTGTGTTTGCAAACACAATGCACGCTTTGTTTGCACTTATGTACAGGATTGTATTGCGTGACATACGATAGTGACGCATTCCCGCGTGCGGGACTTGTGTACAACTCTGCTATCCAGTTGCTTTTTCCCAACTTTGCGCTGGCTCTGGACGAGATGATTGAACTGATTCGCTCTTGGCTGTGCTGTGCTGTTGAAATGCATTTCATATAAAAACACTCCATCACGTTGTCAATACTGGTTTGAACCTCCTTCAGACATGTACGATATCTGCTACTCTGGCGCCGTCGCCCTGAATGCCGGTGCATTGTAGAGGTGGGCTGGGCGGTACCAGATCGAGTTTGGCGAGCTGATTAACGCGCATCCCCCTTTGAAGTTCAATCATTTTTAGTACATTTGCATGCACGGTAATTTGGAAATGCTGCTGGAAATCTACGGTCTGTACGAAATATTTTATTTTAACAAAAGCAATTATTGTACTTTTGGCCGGCTTAGCACGAGCACCCACCTCATTGTGCCTGATCACAGTCAATCGAAGGACATGTACAGTACCGCATCGACTGTGATGCACACAATCAGATGATCCGGTGGTTCCGCAGCTATCCTGTAAAATGCACAACTAAAAATTAATGCTAGTTAGAGTATCATGGGAAGGGTGCCACAAGTTTTTTTTCTGTGTATGTGAATCGCAGCTTCCAAGGACAGCGAGTTGTGCAGCTTCTGGGTTTTAGTGTTTGTGCCCTTCAGGATTCTGCTAAATGAGTTACGGTAGTATGGCATACGTTGGGGCTGCTCGGGTTAACTTTGCGAGACAGGCAACCCAGTCGGCTACAATTTGTAGCCTACCAAACGTGCACCTGCACTTTTAGCTCAGGTCCGACGAAGTCGAAGCTAATCTTTCGCTGGAAGCGTGCATCAATGGTTCGGTACATATAGCTGCGATGCCGACCTCGTTCTTCGCCTAAACACCTCCACGCATCCCATCATGTTGTTTACCTCTTCTCTGCACCCGTGAAGTGCACTGTGTTGTACGAACGCAGGCAGGAAATGTACCCCAGCAAGGGTCCTGCGAGGGGATGTACAGTCGTGCCCGCTCTAAACATATTTGAGCAGGTACCACCATGATTGCAAGAGCTGCCATCCAAGGTAGATGGGTTGGCGGTCAAGGTGAACGCTCTCAGCGCCAGTCTCCCGCCGACCCACGTCGGTCTCCGCTCATTCCTCAATTTGCCAGCCCGGTCGCAGATCTCTAGCCGCCAGCCAGCAATGGCCGTGAACGACGACAACTACCAAGCCATGGACCCACCCGCCCCAGTGAAGAAGTCCTGGCAGCGCAAGGTGTTCACGTCGCTGACCTTCTGGATCATCGTCGGCATGGTCATCGGAATCATCCTGGGCCAGTTCGCCCCCACCTTCTCGGAGAAGGCCGCCCCCATGAAGAACATCTTCCTGCGCCCGATCCAGTTCGTCGTGTTCCCGCTCGTGTTCTCGTCGCTCGTGGTGGGCATCGCCGACCAAAAGGACATGAAGCAGCTCGGACGCCTTGCACTCAAGTCCATCATCTACTTCGAGGTGGTCACGACGCTGGCGCTGATCATCGGCCTTTTCGCTGTCAACATCGTCAAGCCCGGCAAGGTCGGACTCACCGAGGGTGACGACTACGACAGCTCCACGTCCACCTTCACGTTCGAGACGTGGATTGAGCACCTGACCCCCAAGACGTGGGGCGAGATGATGGGCGGTGAGGGCTCGTCGGAGCTGCTGCAGGTCCTGGTGGCCGCCATCCTCACGGGCATCGCTACGTCAATGCTGCACGAGCACCACAAGAACCTCATCCTCGAGCTCTCGCGCGCCGTGCTCGAGATGATGTTCAAGTTCGTGGACATCGTCATCTGGTCGGCCCCCATCGGTGTGTGCTTCGCCATCGCCGACGCGATCGCCTCGAACGGTCTGTCGGCTCTCGGCGGTCTGGGAGCTCTCATCGCCACCGTCTACGTGACCATTATCCTCTTCATCGTCGTCGTCTTCGGCGCAGTGTGTCTGCTGTTCAAGATCAACCCTGTGGAGTTCCTAGTCGCGATGAAGGAGCCGCTCATCATCGCCTACACGACCGCCACGTCGGAAGCCGCTCTGCCCAAGGTGTTTGAGGCTCTCGAGAAGTACGGCGTGTCGACGCACATTTCGGGCTTCGTGGTGCCGTTCGGCTACTCGTTCAACCTGGACGGCTCGACGCTGTACCTGTCGCTGGGCTCTGTCTTCTGCGCCCAGGCCGCTGGTATCCACAAGTCAATTGGCGAGCAGATCGTCATGGTGCTGATGCTCATGGTGTCGTCCAAGGGTGTGGCCGGTGTGCGCTCCGCCGCCATCATCGTGATGGCGTCGACTCTGGACCAGTTCGACATTCCGTCGTGGCCTGTGGCGCTGATCCTTGGCGTGGACTGGATCATGGACATGCTTCGCACGCTCACCAACGTCATGGGCAACTGCTTGGCCTCGGTCGCCATGGCCAAGACGGAGAACGCCTTTCGCACGGAGGAGTGGGAACGGGAGTACAAGCAGATCTACGGCGGCGAGGACAAGGTCAGCGTCGTGGCCGAGAAGATGAGCCATGTTTCTGCTGTGTCGGCCGTTGAAGAAGGTCGCCACTAAGCGAGTCCTGATTGAGTCAATAGCCCAAATGATGGCACAAGCCGAAGAAGTGCTGTGTGCTGTAGCAGCTAGGCGCTAGGCGCTGTAGGTTTGGGTAGTGTCGTCCTCGTATACCAATAATCGGAAAAGTTGTTTGTATCCGAAGCATGTGATGTTGAGAAATTACTCAGGAAGTAGTCACTCAAACTCATGAAATAACGCAGACAACGTACATTGTGCACACTCTCACAGGGGGAGAAGACAATGCGCACAGAACTCCTTCAGATCGGCATCCATACTGGTGTTGCACTCCCATTGGCATCCTATCATTCGGGTGGAAGAATTTGGATGAATGAACGTCCACCATGTTTATTCTAAAACGAACGCATGAGCATTCGTGCTCATTGGCCTCCATAGACGCGGTGGCAATATCTGTAAGCTTTGATTTTGTGCTGAGCCACCCAACATTCGCACGGCGCACACACCGAGGAGTGGTAAAGAACAAGGAAGACCAAGATTTGGATACAACGGGTTTGATTATTGGTATATCTTGCCTACATTTATGCCCTCCTCTCGGCACTGCATCGTACTGCCATACAGCACTAGCGCTATGCGTTCATTGGGGGGTCGACTCAATCCAGGACCGTTTAGTGGCGGCCCTCCTCAATGGCCGAGACAGCTGACACGTGGCTCATCTTCTCGCCCATGACGCTCAGCTTGTCCTCACCGTTGTGCTTGTGCTCGTGCTCCCACTCCTCCGTGCGGAACTCGTTCTCCATCTTGGCCATGATGACAGCGGCGAGGCAGTTGCCCATGACGTTGGTGAGCGTGCGGAGCATGTCCATGATCCAGTCCACGCCAAGGATCAGCGCCACAGGCCACGACGGAATGTCGAACTGGTCCAAAGTCGAGGCGATGACAATGAGCGTAGCCGAACGCACACCAGCGACACCCTTGGACGAAATCATGAGCATGAGCACCATAACGATCTGCTCGCCAATTGACTTGTGGATACCAGCGGCCTGGGCACAGAAGACAGAAGCAAGCGACAGGTACAGCGTCGAGCCGTCCAGGTTGAACGAGTAGCCGAACGGCACCACGAAGCCCGAAATGTGCGTCGACACGCCGTACTTCTCGAGAGCCTCAAACACCTTGGGCAGAGCGGCTTCCGACGTGGCGGTCGTGTAGGCGATGATGAGCGGCTCCTTCATCGCGACCAGGAATTCCGGGATGTTGATCCTGAAGAAGATGCAGACACCTCCGAAAACAACGATGATGAAGAGGATAATGGTCACGTAGACGGTGGCAACAAGTGCACCCAGACCGCCGAGAGCCGACAGACCGTTCGATCCGATCGCGTCGGCAATGGCGAAACACACACCGATGGGGGCCGTCCAGATGACGATGTCCACGAACTTGAACATCATCTCGAGCACGGCGCGGGCGAAGTCAATGATGAGAGCCTTGTGCTGTCCGTTCAGCTGCGAGGTGGCCACACCGGTGAGGATGGCGGCTACCAGGACCTGCAGCAGCTCCGACGAGCCCGAGCCTCCCATCATCTCGCCCCACGTCTTGGGGGTCAGGTGCTCGATCCACCTCTCGAACGTGAACGTCGACGTGTTCTCACTCTCGTACTCGTCGCCCTGGGTGAGTCCGACCTCGCCAGGCTTGACGATGTTGACAGCGAAGAGGCCCAGGATCAGGGCGATCGTGGTGACGATCTCGAAGTAGATGATGGACTTGATCGCGATGCGGCCAAGCTGCTTCATGTCCTTCTGGTCGGCGATGCCCACCACGAGCGACGAGAACACGAGCGGGAACACAATGAACTGCACCGTGCGCAGGAAGATGTTCTTCATGGGGGCGGCCTTCTCCGAGAAGTCGGGGGCGAACTGACCGAGCAAGATGCCGACGACCATGCCGGCGATGATCCAGAAGGTCAGCGACGTCAACACCTTGCGGCTCCACGACTTTTTCTCCGGGGCCGGGGCGTCCATGGCTTGGTAGTTGTCGTGGTTGATGGCCATCACGAAATTTGCTGGCTGGGGTGGAAGGCTTGCGGAGTGGAGGTCTGCGCCCGAGCTGGCAAATTGAGGAATGAACAGATACCGACACGGGTCGGTGGAGACTGCCGCCGGTGTACGTTCACCCGATCGCCAACCCATCTACCTGAACTGCACATGTGGCAGTGCTCCAGCGTCAAACTGCGCTCCGTATCTTCGTGACACCGGCGTCGTCGATCCTAAATCGGCGCGTTTGCAATCGCCTTGAGTGGCCTGCAATGCGCGTTGTGCGCTGTGAGGGAGATGGTACCCCCTCAAGGTAAACTTTAATATGAGGTCCAGTATGTATTAAAATTAATCGCCCTATCCCTTGCAATTGGGGTGCAGAGGTAATGCCCGAACAGCTCGCGCAGAGAGGGGCCCCGACGTGGCATGAAACACAAGTGATAGGATGCCTGCGGTGTTTAGAGGAATTAGCGCGGCATCCCATCACTTTTAAGCGATCTTGCCGCCGACTTAGAGCCGGGATCTCGGGCACCACCATCTTACCGCACTCCTCGGCTCAGGCAAACTGGAAAAACGTGCGCGCTACTTTTTGGTGCTTACCAACTCATATGTAAGGTTGGAAGGATGTCTGCCTCGAGGAGGCAGTCCGGGTCTTAGGGATCCTGAACCGTGGGTTCTTGTGAAAACTCCCGCCAGTTTCCAGAAGCTACGACACAAAAAAGGTCATTTTACAAGCATACAAAGTCAAATTATTTTCAGTGTTAAAGCCTTCCAGAAAAGAGCGCCCGGGGGAGCAGCACCGGATTTGTGGGGTAAAAGGGGGCATTGAAGTTTACGAAGCAACTACCCAACAGCTCTTGAAGCTCGTGTAGATCCTGCGTTCGAATAGGTACTCGCACCTCGCAAGAATCTGCCACTAGTTTCCATTGGCGAAGTACACTTTTAGCGACCTTCCTCCTAAAAGTTAATCTGTGACTTTCGGCGATAGCGCCGGAAACCGCGGATCGTCTGTTCAAAAGCATCCCTGTGAGAGTGGAAAAAGAAGAGCGCGGTCGCAGTGCAAGCACCTGATTTGGTAAATGAATAAAAGGGGGCATTGAAGTTTCTTGTTGAAACTGAGCTCCACTTTAGAGTGGGGCTTTGCGGCACAGAGGTAATATTACCATTGTGTACAGCGTGTACAGCGTGCTCATTGAGCACTGCTCAACGTCACTCACTGGCAGCACGTGGGGCTGCGTTCCATGTAGGCACCAGCGATTCATCAACCACGCGCCGATTTAATGTTCATTCGTGCATCAGGGCTAGAATATTCCTCTGTTTTTAGATAAATCTTCTTGGATTTTATTTTGCAAATTACACATTGCCGCAACTTTAACCAAAGTGAAGTTTGAACTTCAAAGGGGGGATGAGCGTTAATCACTTCGGTCAAACTTGATCTGTGGTCTGGTACCGCCTACCCTACACGTGGCAGTGCATCACACTCCGTACATGCATGATGTGCCAAGGCGGACTCGCAGGCTGCGACGCAGCGTCTCCTACTTCGGCATGCTTATGGTAGCCATGTACAATTGCTTCTTACAGTTTACTGTACGAGCTCACGAAAGATAGTGTTGAGCTTTTGGCTTTGTCTCACACCGGCGCAATTTGACCCCAAATACAGACTCGACGAATATCACGCTAATACGCGCAAGTGGGAGTACTGTACGAACTCGAGCGGGCAGCTTGCACATCTACCTGTATCATTTGAGGACGCGGTTTGGAGTGGTAAATGTTAAAGTCGTCGGGGGGCATTGGCTTCCGTCTTGGGCCGTTTTAACCGGAGACCCTGGTCCAGAGAGAGAGAGAGATCCATTCCCAAGTTGAGCTACGATCCAGAGCCAGCGCAACTATTCTTGAAGATGACAAGCCTCCGGGAAAAAGGGCAAAGACAGACAAGTCCTGCACGGGAGGATGTATCATTGTCGTCATTCAATTCCATCCTCAAACATACAGAACGTTTGCCGCTCATGCAGTTTTCATTGTCGCCCCTCGCGTGTTGTCTGTCGCTGCTGGGCCTCGTCACGTACAGCACCACCAGCACCTAACAACACGCTAGGTACACACGAATTAGTGCTTCGCCTTCATCAGATAGGCTGTGTACATGTATGTGTCTTGAGTTCATGTACGTGTAATTACCGTAGCTAAGGCGCGAGGCATGCATAAGATGTGTTGCACAGGCCGTTGAAGCGCTACACGTAGGCATAACCTACGCATGTATCCCGAACTCTGTGGCGCGTTCCGGGTGCCACGTCAACATGATTTTAGACATTCTAAAAACATGTTGATAGGATTCTAAATTAGAATCAAAGCCAGTTTTTAAAAGCGGGTGTGTGGAAGCTCAATTTCACCAATTTTGAGGGCACTAGCAAAATTATCGTGCGAGCTACTTGTAGAATGAGTTACATCTACGTGCGTCAAGCCCCTGTCATCGCGTCTCTTTCGAAAGTGATGTACGAAATCCAGCAAATAACGAATATAAAGCGATACATCACGCTTTTAAGCATCACCACCACCATCACCAAAGTCACAAGTGGAACCTCTGGGAAACCCAGACTGGGTCTCCTGGGTTGTGGCGGCTTGCTGGGTTACTTGTTGCTTCCAACGGAAGTCCTTTGGCAAGCCCCTACATGCGACCAGGAAACGAAAGAATCAAGTAAATCGCAAATATGTACTTACAAATGAGTAACTAGGACTACTTATTGAGTAACGTTCAACTTGCATATTCAACATAAGCGGACTGGCTTAGCAATTTCTTTTGTACTATATATTGAGCAAATGCATTTGTTCTATAAACTTCAGGTGCTTACAAACAACTTAAAAGCAAGTGGTTTTGAGTTCATTTTTCAATTTTCAGGAAGTATACCTTCGAAGCTGCTATCCTTGTTGTCCCGCTTGCGCTGCAGCATGGCCCGGAAGTTCTTGGGGATGTCGTCCGGGTTGTGAATTCGACGCACGTCAGCTGCAGGGTCCAGACGATTGCGCACTGACGAGCGCTTTGGCAGCAAGCCGCCCATAACTCGCTTTTCGCGAGGTCGAATGAGGGGCAGAGTTCGAGCACCCATCCCTACACTGCTAGCGAGTGCTAGTGCCTCGGGCGTGCTGCCTCTGGACGACGACGGGTTTGCTGTCGACCCAGCTATTAGATCGTTGAGCGCTTGATCAGCAACACTCAGTGTCTGCAAGTTTGTGTGCAACTGCGGTATTGCAGTGGTCGAAGAATTCCCACGGCTTGCCGACGACGGAGAAGATTGCACAAGTGTTCGCCGGCGTTGCGAAAGGGGGACCGAAGACACCGAATTGCGTTGTGACCGAGCATTTTGGGGGGATTCTAGCAGCTTGAACCTAACGGAGGATATAGCTTCGTTCAGAGGCTGGAAGTCGTGCTCTTTCGCCTCCGAATCGATCAGTGAGTACGTTTTCTTGTCAGGTTTTGTCTGCAAGTTGGATGATGATCAGCCCTGGGTGTAGAGTGAGTGCATCGGTGGGGTCTAACGCGTACCGGATCAACAGGTCTCATCGCAATTGCGGCGACACGGAAGGGTGTATCTCCATCTCTAACACATGAGGGTCGATCACACGCGTCAGAAATAATGGCAACGTAGAGTGGAGTTGCGCTGCAGTAGCAAACTTACAGAAATGAGCGACCAATAAAGTGCGACAGGAGCGCATGCTTGGCCCAGCCTGCTTTGCGCACAAATTCGCTCATGTCCAGCACTTTCAACGCACTGAGCGGGTTGTTGGCGGCACCATCCCAGCACGAAATCTACAGTTTGATACACATATTTGCACGGAACAAACAGCTATTAGTAATAGTGCTTCTGTTAGCCCCCTCGATACAAGCAACATTACCTCGCCGCGCGTGACTTTTACAATGGAAATGAGATCTGTGACTTCGCCATTGACGTCTGCAATTTTTCGCTTCAAATACGACGGCGTTGCCAGTGTCCGTGGCTCACCGTTGTTGTTGCCTGGGCCAAATGGACTGCTTCGTCGGCTGAGAATAGCGGCATTGCCTACAGTCGAGAGCGCCAAACTCTTCCGACCGATACGTCCCGATGAGCCATCGCCAGATGAATCGCCATCAACTTCGTCCAGCTTCTTGGAGGTATTCTGCGCTGCTGCTCGTGAGCGATGGCCAGACACGCACACCCATACTTCACCCGGTTTGGGCATAGTATCCTCCAGCAAGAAGTTCTCGCGCGGCTCCGACATTGAACCATTCAACGCGCTGATCGTGCAGTTCTTGATGAAAACTGTTGTCGGAGGAACGAGAGCATTGGCGAGCGTGTCTTCGTCATCGACAGCATCGCTCCCTTCATTTTCTTCGAGAGTCTCAAGCTCCTCACGAATAGTTGCGGACGAGCTGGCTAACAGTAACGATCGTCGTCGTCGAGGCAGCCAGCCCCATTCACAGCTCGACTCCGAGGACGCGTACGTTGATGGTCGGCCGAGCTGCCAGGCACGATGCCGACCTCCGAAATTACCGACCTGCACACCGTCTATCGACCATAGACTAACTTCACCATCGGCACACGAGAAAATCAAGAACAGCTCAGGCACACGAGTCAGGTTTTCCACGAAGTCAGCAGATAGGACTCGCCGGCTTGGTGCTGACAGGGAATTGGGCGCTCCCGCATGACTGGACGGATTGCCACTGCCGAGTCGCCAGGTACAGACCAGCGCAAGCTCCACTCCTTCGTGGTTTCGTGCCACGCGGAGTTCCCACACTTTAACGTAGCCAGCAGCGTCACCAGACACAAGATGCGTGTTAGCTTTATCACACCGCAAGACGGTGACTGCCTCCAGATTGGTTGTGGTTTGCGAGCTGGGGCTTTGCATCGAGACATCGAGTGGAATTTCAGCTTGCGTGGCCATGGACCGATCGAAGCATAGCAGTATGCCACGCTCGCCTGCAGCAAAGAGGAGCTCGAGCTTTTCTGCGTACCATAGCGACTCAATTGGTCCTGAATTCTGATGCAGCGGTGCAACCAGCTCTCCCGAATTGAGAGACCACAGAAGTACCAAACCATCCAGCCCCGCTGTTGCCACGTACGCGGGTGGAAGGTAAGCCAGGGTCAATACGTCCATGGTGTGATGCTGTCGCCGCCGACGGCGTCTCCCACGCCTTCCGTGAACGATTTCATCCGGATCCTGATCATCATCGTCGCCGTCGCTGTCTGGCGGAAGTACATGGACTGGTAGCGCTTCGGACTCATCGTTCTTGTCAGCCCACACATAAAGCTGGCGATCCCAACCAACAGAGCACACAAATCTCTGGCAAATAAAGTCTCCCATACCCACGCGTAAGTTGCGCTCGATATCCATAATGTCTGTGACCTCATGCTGTCGATATCGAGAAGTCTCGGATCCTCGTGCGGTTCGTGCACCTCCAACGACGTGTGGTCGAGATCTTGGGCTTGGTCCTTTTAGTCCTTGCCCAGGGTCTTGCGGTGGTTGAAAAGATTCTCCAGGCTGAGGTCGTGGAGGATGCACCGGTGGAACCGGAGTCGGGTGATCCTGACCATGCTGAAGACGCACACGAGTCGGCGATGGTAATTCTGCTTGGGCCATCAGTGCAGAATTCCCACGTCGGCCTTCGTGATCCATTCCGAAAGATGCGGGCAGCAACATTATATCGCGAACTTTACGCTTTCGAGGAGCAGCTAGCGCGACGGCAGGATCTGCCCCACCAGAAGCACCAGAGGGGTCATCGGACAACGCGGCTGAGCTCGCTACGGTCCCAGCCGTTGCTGGGGTCGTCGTAAACAAAAGGGAGCTCACCACGGGAGGCTCTTTCTTGTGGAACTGTTTGACGAGAGCGCCGTTGCTGAAGTTCCACATCTTAAGCTGCTCACCGTCATGTGAACCCGTCAGTAGTCTTCTTCCGGCATGGTCGAAGGCAATGCTCGTCACGGGGTTGGCGCCGTGCGCGTGCGTAAAACTTGAGATTTCGTCTCCAGTTTCGGCGCTCCAGGTTTTGATAGCAGACTCCGCATCCATCGCGGCCGTCACCACCTGATGAAACACGTTATTATAGCATGCCAGCCTCATCGGACGCTCGACAGGAGCACCCCCACGTGCTTTTGTTTTCCGAGCGGCAGCTAAGGACGCGGCGGGGCTTTCATCGTCGTCGACACCTTGTGAACCTGCTCCAACGGTTTTCACTGCCCAACGGGTGAGCTGCGTCGTTGCAGTCATAAGGCACGGCTGCTTGCCGTCAAACAGCAACGCTGACACTCGATTCTCGGCACTCAAACTCATGGCAGCTCCACCTGAAGCATACAAGGACGTAGCAGCCCCCGCGCCGCCTGTATGCCCTAAAGTTCCAGCACTGGCGACCGAGCTACCACCTCGGTGCCGATCAACGATAAATGTCTGCAGACAGCGGTGGTTCCTCACGTCCCAAACCTTGACGGTGTTGTCTGCAGCCGCGGACACGATCTGGAAATTGTCGTCGTCGCTGACGAGATGCAACACCGAGCTTGTGTGGCCTTTTAGCGTGGCAACAGCTCGCTGAGAGCTGTACGGGTTCCAGATGTGAATATCGCGTTCCATTCCGCAGCTCGCGATCAGCCGCGTGCTAGCGCACCACGCTAAGTCGAAGACGCCCTTGCGATGGCGGGTGTACTCGAACTTGACTACCAGTCGGTCTACGTCGAGAATCGACACCGTAGCATCCAGCGAGGTGGCCACCACGGCTCGCATGTCGTGGACCCACTTGACTCGGGTGATCCAGTCCGTGTGCTTTTGAAACTTAACACGCGATGAAAACCCCTGCGCTTCCAGCACAGCGCTGCCTGCTGGATTGCCACCACCACTTCCGAGGCTACTGGGATTGCTAGTTGATGAGCTTGTCGTTGTTTGACTTGTATTTCCACCTCCGCCCCCTGCTGCTGTTGTCGACGTCCCTGAAGGAGCCCCCGAGGGTCCTGTTGAGTTGGCGTTACCGAGATTCGCACCGCTTGCTCCGTTGTTACCACTCCCGTTACCAGTGTTGGAAGTAGTGGCAGTCGATCCCGGTGGAGGAGAACGACCATCGCAAGCTAGCCACTGATCAGAGCAAGTAAGCACGGAGATGCCGCCTGTGTCATCTCCAACTACAATCGCTTCACGGTCATCCGACGGCTTCTCCACGTAAGCGAGGCAAAGCGGAATGCATTGTTTTCGCGAGTAGTCCACGAGGTCGCCGATGAGCTGGCCCGAATTCAAGTCGTAGAAACTCAGCGTGCGATTCATGGACGACACGGCCAGTCTGTTAGAGCGCTTCATCACACAACAGTCCGTGAGCCAGTCGCGCCCAGAAGCTAGAACTTGCTGTGGAGCTAGCGAATTCGCGCTCCACGTGCGCACGCTGCCGTCTTTGCTGGTCGTGAGGTAGACGCTTGGTCGCTCGAGTCGAACAACGCGCGTGATCACGTCTTTGTGATGTGGCAATAGCCCAAGACCAAGCGTTCCGCCACTTCCTCCGGTGACATTGCCCATTGTGTCTGTCGGAGCTGGTCCCGTGCCACCAGGGCCACTGCCATTACCTATTTCGCCCGTGAACTTCTCAGGGTACGCGGTCTCGTAGCAAGAATTGCCATCGTCCCCCGTGTATTCGTCGCTGCCGCTCCCGCTGAGGAACATATACTAACAACACGAAAACAGCATCGCGGTTAGAAGACTCGTGTGCAAGCGACAAACAAGCAGCACATATAGGATATTCGTCACGCACATTCGTAAGCTCGTCCCAGTCCACCGTTCCATCCGAATTCGCGTCAATCTTCTGAAACCTGACAGCAACAGCGCAGTGAGCGACAGCCACTAATAACCATAAAACAATTCGACAAAACACAGTACAGCTCGGTAAGTTGTGTTTCGCTCAGCGAAGCGTCCACGATCTCGCGAAAGAGACTCACAAACTCCTTCTCGGTCAGGTCGCCGTCCGCGAACTTCTCCTTGAGTGACTGCAGCTGCTCGACGCCGATTTCATCGCGAGAGAAGACAGTGCCCGAACGCTTTTTCGCGCGGGGCAGCGCCATGCCAACGCGACGCGTAAGTCAACTACCGACCCGAAATACTAGCAACTGAAACCGCAAGAGCGATGCCTCATCATGGCAAAGGCTCCGTTGCTAGTGACATGCCATGGTGGTGCTTCCGACGAGTTCACCAAGGTGTCGCGACAATCGTCCGCGATCTCGTTGCTGACAAACAGCTTTTCGCGCCGTTCGCCGCGTGTTTTGTGTACGCGCACTCGGCGACATCTGCGCTGGGAGAACGTCGGCGCCTGCATCTGTCGCCCAGTGCTGAGCTGATCGATGAGCTCTTGTCCACTTTGCGTGAACGCCTGCAAGAGCTCTTCCGCAGCTTGTTGGCCTCTCCGCGGACAAGTCGCTCGCCACGACGACACGGAGCGCTTCATATGGCCGTCGCCTCGAGTTTCACACCACAACGGGCGTTGAAGTCGAAGCAGCGACGGCATTTCGACTGGAACAGCTGCAGCCGCGTCGCTCAGGGTTTGTCCCCGCCTCAAGTGTTGCATGCCCCTCCGACAGCTCTCGGACTTCGTTCCTGGCGAGCCTGTCAATACCGGTTAGTGTTGGTCCTCTTCCTCTTCAACAGAGAGAGCATTCGGTGTGGAGCATTCCCGTCATGTACGGACGATCAGATCGCGACCAGCTCAAAACGCTCCAACCCCGTCGAGAGACTCGAGCGTTGGCGCTGTCAAACGAGTGACCCCCATCCCGCCAGGCTATCCTGGCGGCCATCTGACTCAAGGTGCCCCGGTTGCTGCACCTTTCGCCTTGGGGGCTTCCAGCCTCATCGCGTTACATTCGGAGCGCGCGGAGACAAATCCCGCGGTGGCATCTGCAGAGGCTCGAGTCAAGCAAGGCCTTGTGCTTGATGCCATCATCTTCGCATTCGCCCCACCGCCTCGAAATGCCCGCGGCCCGCAGGTTCGGGACGCCCCGGAGGCGCGAGGACGCGTCCTCACCGAC
>JAHWLF010000261.1:0-16813 GCA_024679295.1 Phytophthora parvispora
GCGTTCGATTCTTTACCGGCATACTCGATCTATACCATGCAATCCCACTTCGCACTGCGTGCACTCAACTCGGCATCCACGCGCAATCCAGAACGTTTCCTTGGACACCCGACAAGCAGGGCTACATCAAAGCGTTGTGGGCTTGGTGCAATGGAGATCGACCGCCCGCAACTGCTGCACCAGCGCCGACAGCATCAACAGAGACCACGACATCAACGACACCCGCTCCAACAGTGTCTACACAACATGAAAGTGTAGCACAAATAACTCCAGCTGTCTCTAGGCTTACCCCGACGGTCCGAGCCCCTCTCGAGCCACTACCACTTATCTACTGCCCAGTACCGATTCGAGTGCCAAGACCTCAATACGATGCCCGGATCCCGAGATTACCTGCTCCTATTCGCATTGAACGGTCCACCAGCATCAGTTTCCGCCGTCCGCCGTCGTGACTCTCTGTGAATGGGCTTGACTCGCTGGTTCCTACATGTAGTAGTAAAGTAGTGGTCTCGTGTTCATTACGCTAGTTAAGAGTCATCTGAGTCTGTAGCGTTCGCATACGTCGGATCTCTCTGTAGGCGAGTCGCGATTCAACTCGACATCCGGCCGAGGTTCTTGTGGACGAGCAGCACCAGCCTCGAGCAGATTGAGCCCCGGGTGGTGGCACCTAAGCCTTGTTCCAGCACGCATTCAACGCTGCAACTTTTGCCTAACCAAACAGGGGCCTAAATCGCAGCAGTAGCTTTGAAGTTGCAGGCAAGAGAGGGCACCACGATCAGACCGTTCAAGTCACTGCAACGTCCGATGCCGGTGCTTTGATTACTCTGAGTTTCATCGTTTTCGGGCAACCACTTCACGCAAGGATAGACTCCAGCGATGGGGGGCTCTACGGCGCCGCGTCGGCGGCGTAGGCGAGTCTGAGGTCGTGGCGGACCTGATCCATGATCTTCATGATGCCCAGCGACTCGGCGTGCGAGTACTCGCTCCTCTCAATGCGGTTGCCCCGGATGGCCTCCGTGACGGTCTGCGCTTCGTAGAGGAAGCCCGAGTGGTGGTCGGTGGGTGTCGGCCACGGGAAGCGCGACGTCTTCTCCGTCTCCGCGCCGTTCCCCTCGTCGTACGTGATGACCGAGATCTCCATCGTTGCGTGCGCTGGCGGGTGGACGAAGATCCGTCCCTTAGTCCCGGTGATGGTCACGGTCTCACTTATCCGCGCGAGCGTCGAGTACTCCACCGTGGCGAAGCGCTGGCCGCTGTACTCGAGCGTGATGGAGCTGTACAGGTCCACGCCCTCGTCGCTGAGCTTGCCGGCCGACGTTACCTTCTCAGGCTCGAACCCGAACACCATCGTCGCCGACGCTAGGACGTAGACGCCAATGTCCAGCAAGCCTCCACCGCCCAGCTCCTTCTTCCAAATGCGGTGGTTGTCCGCTTTGAACGGGACGCCGAAAGTTGAGTAGACGTGGTGCACGTCACCGATCTCGCCGTCGTCGATCAGTTGACGAACGAAGCGGATTGCGGGGAAGAAGCGGGCCCACATGCCCTCCATGAAGAAGAGATGTTTCTCCTGCGCCAGCGTGATGACCGCTTCAGCTTCCTTCACGTTCATGGCCATTGGCTTTTCCACCAGCACGTGCTTGCCATGATTCAAGGCCAGCATTGCAAGCTCGCAATGCGTCGGGTGGATCGTTCCGATGTACACCACGTCGACCTCTGGGTTGGAGCACAGCGTCTCGTACGAATCGTATGCATGGGGAATTCCTACACGACACAGCATCAGTTTGGTGCTCGACATTTCACCGGATTGTTCACAGCTCGGCCACGACGCAACACTTACCATGCTTTTTGGCGAATTCCTCGGCTTTATCCAGTGAGCGAGCGGCGCAAGCGTGAAAGCTGGCTGTCTCCAAGGGCTTCACATTACTGGCGAAGGTGTGGGCGATCCGACCGCAGCCGAGAATTCCCCAGCGCAGAGGGGTTTTGTCGATGGAAGTCATGGTCTCAACTTGTGCCAAGTGCGACGAAAACGCGAATGACGCGGCGAGGAGTTCACATGCGCGGAGAGAGCTCTGCCCGCTTTGATTGCACACGTATTGGTCGTGGTTGAAGTTTAGAGCTACGCGCGCTGCTGACTGACTGACCTATCTAACTCAGCTACTATCTGCGGGGTACACCAGGCCAATGTCCTCGCGGATGTTGTCCATGATGGTCATAATCCCCAGAGACTCGTCCAGCGAGTATTCGTCGGCTTCGAGCTGCTTGGCCTGGATGGAATTCGTCACAGCTTCGCCCTCGTGCAAGAACCCGGAGTACCCGGAGTCCGGGTTCGGCCATGGGAACGATGTCGTCGTCGATTCCTCTTTGCCTGGCCCGACACTTCGAATGACCGAGACTTCCGTTGCAAGGTGGGCCGGCGTGTGAATGTGGACGCGGCCAGTGGTGCCCGAAATGGTGACAGTCTCACTCAGCTGCACCAGCATCGAGTACTCGATCGTGGCGAAGCGCTGGTCGCTGTACTGCAGCGTCACCGAGTTATGGATGTCCACCCCGCCGTCGTTGAGCGTGCCAGCAGACGTGACCTTCTCGGGCTTCGGGCCGAACACCATTGTCACGAACGCGAGAGGGTAGATGCCGATGTCGAGCAAGCCGCCTCCGCCCAGTTCGTTTTTCCACAGCCGCGCTTCGTCCTTGGGGAACGGGTAGCCGATTTCCGCGTGGACGTGGCGCACTTGGCCGATCTCGTTGTCAGCGAGCAACTTGCGCACGAAGCGAATGCTGGGGAAGAATCGCGTCCACATCCCCTCCATGAGGAAGAGTTTCTTCTCCCTCGCCAGTGCAATTAGCAACGCCGACTGCTTCGCGTTCATGGCCATGGGCTTCTCTACCAGAACATGCTTGCCATGATTCAGAGCCAACGTGGCGTGCTCGCAGTGCCACGGGTGGAGAGTGCCGATGTACACGACGTCAACTTCCGGGTCCGAGCAAAGAGCCTCGTACGAGTCGTAGGCGCGGGCAATTCCTGACCGTAGCAGACAATATCACCGTCAGCATGGCCTCGAAACCATCGGGCCACCCGGCATGCACGTACCGTGGGCACTCGCGAACTGCTGCGCGCTTTCCAGCGACCTGGCCGCGCAGGCCTGGAACACCACTTTATCCAGAGGTTTGATGGCACCGGCGAAGGCATGCGAGATGCGGCCGCAGCCTAGAAACCCCCAGCGCAGCGGGGGCGCGTTCGCCATAATGGTCAAACGAGCAGGCAAGAATGGAAATGGCGCTGGGTGCCCTGGAGGCACCTCCATCAAACTTCACTGATTCGTGGTTGAAGCGAGGCTGAATCAGTCTGACAAATCCTTGGTCTGCGTGCCTTCACGCCACCTTACGACTTGTGAGCCGCACTCAGTCTTCTCCACACCGCAATGATGACCACGAAGACGTTTTCTACAGCACAACCTCCGTCCGGAAGTGTCCATACATCGTTGTTGGTTTACGGTGCCCGCTGGGACCCCATAAACAGATCGGACCAACCTCCATCAGTGGTGTCGGCAGTCAGTGCTGGGCAATTGCATTGCACGACTCGGAGCTCTAGGTGGCATGAGATGATCCCGAGGCAGCCAGCATCAATGATGCGTGGATGCTCGAAGCCTTGGGACTTGGGACTTGGAGCTCAAACGACTATATATGCCACACTCGATCTTCCACCTACAAATCTCAAGTATACCACAGTATGTCCGTCCTACCAAATCGTCGCGATTGACGATTTCGAGCAGCGTATCCGTGCCCATTTTCCGTTTTTCGGCGAAGCGCACACGTCACCTCAACACCAAAATGACCGCTCCTCTCCGCTGGGGCTTCCTGGGCT
This sequence comes from Phytophthora parvispora, assembly GCA_024679295.1. NCBI lineage: Eukaryota > Oomycota > Peronosporomycetes > Peronosporales > Peronosporaceae > Phytophthora > Phytophthora parvispora. Next base: position 3,860 of record JAHWLF010000261.1, read on the forward strand.
GCGGCCGCATCTCGTCGGACTTCGTGGGCGCCATGAAGTCGCTGGACAACGTCGCGTTCCAGGGATGCGCCGCGCGCTCGCTCGCCAGCGCCCAAGCCTTCGCCAAGGAGCACGGTATCCGCTAAGCAAAAGCCTCAACCTACTTTAAGATGAGGTCACGACTGTACTCAAACTATTTCCGATTATTATTTGCACACGTAGGCATCGCCAAGGCCTACGACTCGTACGAAGCGCTGGTCGCGGACGCCGAGGTGGACGTCGTGTACATCGGGACGCTGCACCCGTGGCACTACGAGCACACGGTGCTGGCCCTGAGCCACGGCAAACATGTTCTGGTGGAGAAGCCCATGGCCATGAACGCGACCCAAGCCTCGGCCGCCATCGCCCTCGCCCGGGAGAAGAAGCTCTTCCTCATGGAGGGCATGTGGACCAGGTTCTTCCCGGCCGTCCGCCACGTGCGCCAACTGCTGGCGGACAAGGAGATCGGAGACGTCCACCACGTGCACGCGGCCTTCGGCTGCCAGTTCGACGCCGACAACGCCCGCATGTGGCACAACGAACTGGGCGGCGGCGGTTTGCTTGACATCGGCATCTACCCGCTGGCCTTCGCCACGATGGTGTTCGGGGCCAAGCCCGAGAAGGTCACGTCGGCCGGCAAGCTCAACGACGGCGGGGTCGACATCTACAACTCGGTCACGCTGGAGTACAGCGGCTCGCGCTTCGCCTCCATCGAGTACACGATGCTCGCCACGATGGACGAGACCGTGACCATCACCGGCAGCAAGGGACGCATTCACATCCCGGCGCCGGCCCACACGGCAACGGAGGTGCGTGTGCTCAAGTACGCGGAGGACGGCTCGCAGAAGGAGTCCAAGTCGCTGTTCCCCTGGCCGACGCCGGCCGAGGGTGTCACCTTCAATTACGGCGGCTCGGAGGGCTTCCGCTACGAGGCCGAGGCCGTGATCCAGGCCATCCAGAGCAAGCAGCTCGAGATCGACGAGTACTCGCTGGACGAATCGCTGCAGATCATGACTATCATGGACAAGATTCGCAAGGACGTGGGACTCGTCTACCCCGCGGACTCCAAGTAGGTTCAGCGTTGTTGCTTTCAGTGCGTCGGCGGCATTATTCTGTAGCGCCGCAAATGTATGGCATGTGTGAAGCTTGAAGCTGCCATTCGATCTGGCTAAGCTGTGCTAATTAATCAGCTAAGCAGTTCAAATAACGAATGGACTTCATTGAGCTGTGCGGTCGGCAGAATTTGCTCGTAATCTTGCTCTGCCGACAATGGCGAGGTGATGAAGCAAGAGCACCTTCAAGTCGAAGGCTTCAACCACGAATCAAAGACACCATTTAGCTTGTCCATTCGTGGCCACAAGGAGCACGTGCTGTCAGAAGCGCCCCCAGGCTTGATTGAGATCATCAAACTGGTCTCGCGAGCCGAGATCACTTTCGCTTTTGCGTTCTGGACAGCAGTAAGACGATCGATGGGTGCTGATTCCCAAACGCCGCTCCGTTGGGGGTTCATCGGCTGTGGCAATATTGCCAACGACTTCGTCAATGCCATGAAAGGCATGGAGGGCGATACGCTGCGCTTGTCAGCTTGCGCGGCTCGGTCGCTCGACACCGCTGAAAAGTTTGCTGCGACGCACGGTATGATCAGACTTAGCTCAGTATTTCCTGTCGATATTCTGCTGCTTGTTTGTTGTTTTTTGTAGGTTTTGCTCGTGCGTACGGGTCCTACGACGAGCTGTGCGCCGACCCGGAGGTGGACGTGGTGTATGTCGCCACGATCCACCTCGTGCACTTCGACCACGTCACGCTCGCATTAAACCACGCCAAACACGTGCTGGTGGAGAAACCCATGACGATGAATGCCAAGCAGACGGCTTCGGTGGTTGAACTTGCCAAGGCTAAGAAGCGATTCCTCATGGAAGGTAGGACTATGGCGTAATTTTGCTTCGGCAATCACAATTGCTCGCTCACCTCGTTGTTTCTTTTAGGGGTCTGGACGCGCTTCCATCAAGTTCGTGCGCCAACTTCTAGCGGAAAACCACATTGGCGCCGTCCACCACGTCCACGGCGACATCGGGATCCCGTACGTGAATTCCCAGACCGAAGCAAACTTCCGCAGTTCCTCGGGTGACGGAGCGCTTCTTGGCATCGGGATTTACCCGCTGTCGTTCGTGACGATGGTCTTCGGCACCAACCCGCTGAAAGTTTCTGCTACCGGCAGAGTGAGCTCGGGGGGAGCCGACGTGTACGGGTCAGTGGTCCTCGAGTTCAGCGAGAACCGGTTGGGCACCATCAACTTCACTGCTCTAGCCGAACTGGGCAACAGCGTCACGATCACGGGCAGCAAAGGTCGAATTCGTATTCCGTCGCCAGCTCACAGCGCTACCGAGGTGACAGTCACGCACTTCCTCGAAGACGGCTCGCAACAGGAGAAGACGATGAAGTTCCCGTGGCCACAACCTTCCGCCAGTGCTGCGACCCCCTTCAAGTACCCAGGGTCGGAATCTCTGGTCTACGAAGCGGAAGCAGTCACCGAGGCCATCCGAGCTGGTCGACTTCAATGCGAAGAGTACCCGCTCGAGGAATCGCTGGCCATCGCGAAGATCATGGACGAGATCCGACAGACCATCGGGGTTGTCTATGCAGCGGATAGCGGGCTTTAACTTCCGCTGGTCGAATTCCAGTGGTGCGTCGAGCCTCCATCGAACACAAAGACTAATGGGCGGCACAGTGATAACGACCATTCCGCTTTCGTTATCGAGCGGGCGAACCAGCTCCGCCCCAAGCTATTCGCCGGCTATGAATACGATTAGGGAATGATCTTAGCGGTTGCGTGTCCTCCTTTCATGCGTGGCACGTGCCTGCCTTCCCTCCTGGACAGCCCTCCAGACACCAACTTGAAACAGCTAGGCTGATGAGTGAGCGAGGCGACGCAACTCGAAGCAGGAATGTGTTGCCCGCGCGACTTCCAGTTCCACCGTCCGTAACTCGCATTGATACCGGCTTGAGTCTGCCTACGAGAGTATCGCTCCCGCGAGTTTCGAGCATCGCCAGCAGCTCCGGAGCGCCGACGATTACGACGAGTCGTGATCTCGCCGACCTCGCCGCTCAAGTCGATGGTAACGCTGCTCAGAAGACCGACACCAAGAGAAAAAATGTCAACTTGCACGTCATGGACGAGGAAAACATAAGTTCCTTCTTGAGTCGCTGCTTCGAGTGGCGAGGGCCTGCGCTGAAGTATCAGGGACGGTACTCGATCGATAAATTGCTCGCTCTTGAGGATTATCAGCGCGTGGTGAGTCCACTACGCGTAATTGGAGTTCTCCTGCTGACACCGATGCCCAGTCTCGTGGTTGTGGTGCTGCTCGCGGGTATCCCCCTTGAAAGCCCGTTATTAAGTGTGGAGGAGAACGCGACGTACTTCGTGCAGTCATTTCTCGCCAACACCGCGATGGTTTTCAGTTTATTGCTCTTCGTTCGGTGTTCACTTGGACTGCCGTCGAAACTTTACTCTCACGCGGAAGCAGCGCTCGTGTCAGTGCTCACGGCGACGTGCAACGAGCTCGTGGTGGTAGGAATTGCCAAGTTGTGGAGATTCCCAGTTCCGTTCGACCCATTCGTGCGATTCCCGACTTTGGTAGCGCTATTCGTGCTCTTCCAGAAGCTCGTCATCGGTTCACGGCTGCGTCATTACCGCCAACAATTGCTCCGACTTCTGCCGCTGTTGTGTTTCGAGTGCTCCGTTCTCGTCATGTTCCACGTTCTGGCGGTTGTGTTCATGAAGGCCCCGATCTCGGTTCAGGCGGGGTTGACAGCAGTATTTCCTGTACTATTCGCGCTGATAAAGCGGATGGTGTGGTGCATATCCCATCCACTGCAAGACATGAGCACGGACGTAACGCTCTGTGTCGTTGTGATTTTTGGCTCGCTGCTTCGGATGATCTGCCTGCAGAGTGTGCACTCACTGGAAGTGGGCGTGTTGTTGGTTTTTCTGGACGCTGTCCATGGGCTTATCGAGACATGGCTGTACCTGGGGCACAAATTCATCGTCGACGGACGCCAGACTACTCGAACTGCAGTGAAAATCGTCGAAGGTGCACTGTTTCCCAGCGCCATGATCTCAAATGACATTCTGGGAATAGCAAAACTTCTCCCGAAAGCGTTCGCCTTCCTCGGGGATTCACTGAAAGGTGCATCGGTACCCGTGGAGAGGACGGAGCGCCAACTGAAAACGTCTCGACCAGGTTCGAAGAAACTCGCAAAGTCAAGTCTACAGAAGATGAACTGCGAATTTGGGAAAATGTTTAGTGGCAGTGTCGTAGCTATGGATGCCGAGCCCTTTGCTCAACTGGGTCTTACAACCGCCCCCATCTCGGAGGCGTACGTGCTCCCTCTGGTCTGCATCGACGACGTGGATATCCCGCATCGAGAACACGCCAAGTTACTATCGCAGGCGTTGCAGCTCCTGTTTGCTTCGGAGATGCTGATCTTTGCGGAGTACTTTGAGCTGGCGGGTGCCGTCGTGTACAGTTTGTATTCACTCGCGCTCTACCACATGCCTTATGCCAACTACAACTTCAGCTTCATCGGCGTCTCTGCAGGAGAATTTTGGTTTTCTTTCGGGAGCACAACGGTCTACGCTGTCTTCAAGCTGGTGTCGCTTTTGGCGCTGTTTGCGCTCGTCCGCACCAAGTACGGCATTTCGACGCTCTACCAACTCGCGTTCACTCTCGAGAAGTATTGGATGAGCGTACAAGGCAAATTGTTGTCTGCCCTACTCTTCACGTTTACTCTCAACACGGTGCACCACGGTACGTACGTACGACTACGCATTATATCGCTCCGTGCACCATTGACTAGCTAAACTAACTTATTTGAAACGTGTAGGAATGGACTCGTCGCTGAAGTTCGACTGGGAAAACATTTTGAGCGGCACATCCAGGTGACCAGCACCTGCTGCTCTGCCATCTCCATAGTACACTAGCAGTAAGTAGCGATATCATTCGTATGTTTTCAGTCACGGCGCCGATTAGAATATTTGTTGTGCTCTATGCTCTCTTGACTTGTGATATACAAGTTTCGTCTCGTACATCCGTGGAAATCGCTCTCGGCGCCTATAACATATTGGTTGGCAATGGAAACGAGGACTGGGAATCTCATTCCACATCTTGCTTTCTGGAAACACAACAGGGCCGCGGAAAACCCAGACCCGAGATTACCCCAACAGTACTTATGGCCACGTGGGGCATCGTCGTGGTACTATGGATGGTTCTCTTCTCCTCCGTTGCGGCTGTTCAACACCCGCGGATGCTTCGAGCTGAAGTCGTGGTCCGCAAAACAAATTCGTCGTCCTCCGCAAGCCTTGACCAAGAGCTCATGAGTCCAAGCGAACTCACCCGCGCAATTTCCAAGCTCAAGGACCGCATCCGCTGCTTCAAGAGCCTGTTCAGTGCGGAGAAATGCATCATCTTGGCGACTAAGCCTTCGTCAAGCGGCAGTTAGGATTCCAAGCCTCTTACTTAATTCCTGGACTAAGGTTTTGACTATGAAGTCGTCGATCACAGATTTGGTTACCTCGTGTTCAGCGAGGTCGTCAGAAGCTCACGCATATCAGGGGGTTGCGTTCGCTAGAGCCTTCATCTCGCTGCCAGCCTCTTCGCTACTTTCCAATTTCCGTCGATAACCGCAAGTTTGTCAAGTTAATGAAATGCGTGCTTTTGTCGGCTCTGCTTTCGCCCTCGCCATCATCAGGTTCGTTTCCATCGACTCGGTCGTGGTGGCTGAAAATCTACGTGGCGCGGCGGACGTCAACTCGGAGACTCGCCAACTCAACGCGGTCGACGGGTTTGTCGAGGGAAGCAAGGCTGGCCTTGAGGAGGCGGTCGACTACCACCACGGCCACCAGAAGAAGGTCTGCGGACTCGGCACCTGCTGGTATGTCGACATCTTTGACAACAAGTAAATGGCGCTGGAAGGACGACTTCATGAACGCGGTCGCAGCAGATTTGCCCGGTCGTGTGACAGCAGTCTCGTAGTGTAGTGAGTACTCCGCAATTTGTCAATCCAATTGATTGCATTTGTGTCGGTTAGCTGAATGACGTCGTTCTCCAGCACGATGGGCCATTGCTGCACCTCAACGGGATCTAATCTGTAGTATGTGGTTAACTAAACGGATCATAATTCATTTTTCGGAACGCTCAAAGTTTAATGGTAGCAGCTCAAGGTGGCACTTGTGCTGCAGGGGAGTAATGTAGATTCATTGGAATAGATTTGGTGGAGTAAGAGAGAGAACGACAAGAAAATTGCAATGGAGGGGATGCCTCAAGAGTCTTCGATGGTTGCATTTTGACCGAACTGAGGGCCTGTTGCAATGGATCATGGCCCGGCATTGCGGCCACTTCGAGGGTTGGAAGTGGCTGCTCTACTGTTGCAATGGATCATGGCCCGGCATTGCGGCCACTTCGAGGGTTGGAAGTGGCTGCTCTTCTATCGCTCTGAAAGAGAGCTGCACCACGGCCGCAATTGGCGAAGTGCAATCAGTTGCTATCATGTGCTGATATGTGGAGCATGTATCATTAAGACAAGAGCCCTATTAACGCCATTTACGACAAACAACCCGCCAGTGTCCAGTCACTGACAATAGAGAAACGGCCTACTGAAGATGTCAAAGTTATGATAATATCTTGTCAACTGGCAATGCACTTCGTGTTTAAGAGAGCAGATAATCCACAACAGATCACTACCATGTTGGAGAACAAAATGAAGACCAGCTGTAGTAAAACATGAATACAACATCACCACTTGATCGTGTACAACCTCAAGCGAGATCAGGTTGTTTCTAGTTAAACGTAAATGGAGAACCTCTTCACACAAAAATTGTCCTGTCACTGGACTCCAGTGCTGCACGGCACGAAGCTGGCAACGGAAAGCACAACCATTTGCGGAACCATACAGTTTCCACAATGATTTTTATGAAAATCACCCCTCACTGCTCAGAATAAACAGTAAATCGCGTATATGTCATAGGTTATTTTAAAGCGACTACATGCGTGGTACTGACAAGCGGCGGTGGGCAATACAGCTCGATATCGTTTCCTGGTTGTGCTGAAATGGCTGCACGAAAAGCAGAGTACACGCGTTGAGAATTGAGCGCCATTGTTGACACACTGCCAAATGACTCTTCTTGAACATTGTCGCAGAAGTTAGTTTTACTCGAGCACAACGGGCAGGCAATATTGGTACGTACGCATTTCCTCACTGCACCACAGGCACAACTGTACCAAAAAGTGAAAACACCACCAAAAACGGTAATTGAAAGCCACAAAACAAGAAATCCATTCATTAAAGTCGTTATCCCTTGAAATGGTTGGTGATCCAGTACTTTGAGTAAGCGGCAATCAGCAGCCCCTGCTCCTCACTGTCCAGGTGGGATGCCCGTATCATCGCGGAAAAGTCGTTGAGATGCATGCCATTCTTGAATGCCGGGAAACCATCTTTTAGGTGGGTCTCGACTTGCTTAAAGATAGATGCTAGTATGTCAGCATCTCTAATTCCAGCGATGATCCGGCCCTTGTCTTCATTATTCGCCAAAGCCAGCTTCCCCAGAAGCATCTTAGCTGTGAACCAGTCCCCGACGCCTCTCTCTTCTTCTTCCTCTTTGACGTCAACAAGCTTGTGCTTTCTTAGGAATCGGTGGTCATTTCTGGTCCTCTCAGCAGCGCTGGATAGAGCTGAGTTCGGCTTGGGAAGCGCCACGTCACTAGTTGCCGAGGTAGCATCCAGTGCGCACATCAGAGCGACAACCGCCGCTAGTAGAACGTGACTTAGATGCATATCTCTTCCAGAGCAGAAGTCGTGCGTAAAGGGTGTGTTGAATGCTTGTGTCTTTGCTGAATGGAAGCGAAGTGAAAAGGGATGGCGAGTATTTCGCACTTGAATTTCAAATCACGACGCGACGTACAGGCGAGCGTACACGGTACACATGTAGCACGTAGGGGTTGTGTGCAGTCATTTATGTACCTGTATGTGTGATTTGCGTTACTGAGACATTTGAAACTCAGTCCGATTGATCGAAGTCATTTTGGCGTCTTATAGAGTTTTGTGATTGGCATCCGGAATAATCAATTAACAAAATCGGAGGCCTCTATTTATTTACGGTACTGATATACCCACACCCTCAGAAGAGAGAGATCCGACGTATGCGGACGCTACACTAGCCAGGAGGCTCAATCAGATGACTCTTAACTAGTGTAATGAACGCGAGACCACGTTTACTACTACTGATATACCGGTCCAATTATATTCCCTATATCAAAAGAGTTATCGACACATGAGGTGGAATGAACTAATTCGGAGTACAAAACTGGGTGCGATTCCATCGCGATCTAGTTGCATCACCTGGCCACACGATTGTCGAGTAAAATCATGTACTTCAATCGCCTAACTGAATATGCACATCCACTCCGATATGCAGCCCAATGTGATGGAGTTTCGGATCAAATAACAAATCAATCAAGCTAAATCGCTGTACTAATCGTTCAATTAAGAAACAAATGGGAGAGTTTCACATACAATGACAAAACATTCCAAATCAAGGGTCTCAATCACTCGGATTTGTCCGAACAGATGCAAACCACGAACGGTGTAAAACCCAGCCGAACGTGTAGCCGATCAAGCACATCCATCTTGCAATCTCAAAAGCGAGAAATTATTTGATCCGGCTTGATTTAAGTAAAAATCGAATCTGCAGACATACTGGTACTGTACAGAACTTTTAGCGACTTGTTTTGCCGTCTTTTTGTTGCAATCTGACAAGGTATTCTTGATAAAAATTCGCACGAAGGCATGTACATGTACAAACAAGGACGCCTGCTAGCTCGACTGTATCCACTAGTGCAACTAGATCTTTGCAGGTTGAGTGTACCTATACGTGTACTGCATCATGTTGATGGCAGATCAATCACATCAATCCCATAATCTCGAGAACCGGACAGCAGCCGTACATCTTTGATGCATGGTGTGATTTCACCAACTAAAGAAGACCTATGTCATTGCTACATACAGTATACAGTGCGCTAGTGATCGGGTGATCTGAAAGCGGAACCCCGCAAGCGGGGCTCTTTATGTAAAACCGAATCTGTCGGACAACCGCGTCGCTTGCTCGGCGGCCTGTTCATGTACTCCACACAGGGACTTGTATCGAGGAGGGTTGGCACAGCACCCGTGACTCTTCCAATACACAGCCTAAGTGAAAGTGTCCCCGTACCATGCCGAGCCCTTAGCAATGAAGTCATCGCGATATCCGCGGGGAGCTATTTACTTCAACACAGAGGGATGTAACGGGCGAGTCAACGAAAAAAGTGATGTAATCCGAAAATCGTCGAGAACCACTTTTGTATGCCTGTTGAGCGGATATCCCTTATAACCCCTGGGGAATCCCCAGTGGGGATCGAAGGGATCGTCTGTACCGAATTTGAGATTCCTACAACAGAGTTTCCTCCTACTAATAAAGCACACCGGAAGAAACAGACAATACTCTGCCATACGAAGATCAAGATAGCGTTTTGCCTGATAGTGCTACTGTAGTGCTGTGAAAAAGAGGCAACTTCGAACTCCCTTCATATACATATATTACAGTAAGCTTTCTAAAGTGCCGTATCTTACGGCACGAAAGGACACGGGCCCATTGATACTCGTCGTACGAGACTGACGGAGATATGTTCCAGGACGTGACGTTGGGCAGCGCGCGCTTCAAGGCCAAGCGGACCAAGCAGCTGGCCGAGGTTTATGCCCAAACCGTGGAAATCGAGATGTTCGACGAGGAGGCCCAGACGGACGATGCCACCGCCTCCGTTTCAACACAAACAGGCCAAGCACAGCAGGCTCCAAGTAAAGGCAAGGGGAAAGATGCGGCCTCCGACACACAAGAAGAAGACCAACGACGCGTATCGGAGTGTCTACAAAATGTGGGCGGCCTGATGCTTCGAGAAATGGCCAAGAACGGCCACATCAGCTCCTGCTTCAGCGGTAAACGGAACCTTGCAAGTTTTACATGAATCCTCGAAAGCTTTGAAGCTGATGGTTCTGGACGTTGATGCAGGCTTGGAGCGATACCTGGAGGAGTCGGAGGAGAAGAACGTCAACAAGCTTTTCCGACTGCAATTCGATTATGACACGTACTTTCAGCCGCAACAAGGAACATCAACGTCAAATGGATCCGCGGTATCTCCTTCGCTGAGACTTTCGTGCACTGGTGTATCGTGGAATACGACGGGGTCCGTCATTGCGGTGGCGTACGGGCGATTTGACCACTCTGGGTGGTGCAACTACCGCTCGGCACTTTGCTTGTGGAACGTCTTCCAAAGCGACCTCAACCCGCAAAAACCCTCGCTGGTGCTCGAAACTTCCGTGAGTTTATGTCTTTACCATAGCTGCCTGGCCGTTTGATGGTGCTGACTGCTGTGCGTTGTTGGGTTCTCCAGAGTGGCCTCATGTGCGTCGCGTTCCACCCGCAAAACCCATCCATTGTAGCTGCTGGGTCTTTCAATGGAGAAGTTTTCGTCTGGGACACCGAACCTGTGGACTATCGATTCTACTCGTCTGGAATTGGCGACTACTTTCACCGGGAGCCCGTCACCAAGGTCGCCTGGGTCTACGACATTCAAACCAACGACTACAACGTAAGGATTCTACTCCCCTGCCTCAAGTGCTGCTGAAAACTTGCTAACATTTGCTGCTCGCAGATTGCTAGTGTTAGCGGCGATGGTAAAATTCTCTTTTGGCGAGTCAAGGACAAGCTAGCCTTCCCCGTCGAGGGCTACGTCATGCACTTGCCAAGCGCCACTGCCGGCAAAAGCAACAATGACGAAACTCGCACAGCAGTGATCGGAGGGAAAACCCTCGCTTTCAGCAGCATCGACAAGGCCAGTCGCGCCTTCGTGGTGGGTTCTGAAGGCGGGGTTGTTGCTCGATGTTTCGCCAAAGCTGCGTCTAACGTTCGGTCCTCGGACTTCAAGGGCGAGAAGAAGTGGACAGCAACCGCAGCTCGACTGGTGATGAAGCTTCCTGCATCGAAAGTACCAGCAGCGCGACGCCAAGTGGAGGCGTACGCGTCTGCTAAGCGCAGCAAAGAGGTGACTCTAGCCACCGTGTACGAAGCGAGGTTGGACCCAGCAACAATTTTCCCCAGCGCGATGGACTTTGTGTTCGAGCCTCACACAGCTCCAGTGTACGACGCGAGCTTTTCGCCATTCCGAAAGAGCCTTTTCCTCACTGCGTCTGCCGATGGGACAACGCGCGTGTACTCGACGTTGCAGCGCGAGTTGCTGCTTTCAGTTGATGTTACACCTTCAGCAGCTTATCTTTACGCTGCAGAGTGGTCGCGCACTCGTCCGATGGTTTTTGCCGCAGCCAGCGAAGACGGCAACGTCTACGTCTTCGACCTAAAAGTCGACCGCGTGAGCCCCGTACTGGTTCTCAGCGGCAAAGATCCAGTAGCTGGGTCTGATGCAGAAGCAGCCATGGCATCGTCAGCGACAGGAGCTGCGGCAAAGGGTGCTGGGGCGGCTGCTGCTTCTAAGACAACAAGTGCGCCGATATTTGCGATTGATTTCAACCCCAGGCAACGTAACTTCCTCGCCGCGGGTGACTCGGCCGGTACCGTGCATATTTGGAAGCTTTCGTGGCAGCTAGCCAACTTCCAGACTGGAGAAAGCGAGTTGCTGGAGGCGCTCGAACTCAGCAGCTAAATGGCAAAACCACAACAACAGCCCTCATATGGAAAATCAAGCCATTCGTGCAGAGTAATTGTACCACGGCTCAATGAGCAGTTCGTTCTTGTGCTTGGGCTGAGTTAACTGCGCGAATCTCTAGCGCAGCTGGGACCATTTCTTCTTTTTTTATTTGCGTCCAAGGTCCTTGGCCGTGCGATGCGCGTGCAAGCTCCACTCCATCTTGGTTTGCGTCACTGTAGAACATGCAACAAGAGCTGGTGAGCTGAAGCGATTCCTTGTCGACTGAGGGCCGAAAACATACCAGGCATGACACGACGCATCTCCTTGAAGGTCTCTTCGGACATGTTGATGTACATGTCTTCCAGATTGGCCTGCAGGTCGTCCTCCGCCTCCTTCATGACGCGCAGCAGAGCGTCACCTAGCCCACCGACGCGCTGCACCGTGATCTCCTCTTCAACGTCCTTGGAGCTCTGCAGCTGCAGGTTGCCGTTCTCGAAGTAGTGCACGTGCAGTTGGATGTTGCCCTTGACCTTGGCCGGGTTGGCCGTCAAGTCCACCTCCCACCTCGACTTCCAGCGCCCACCCCAGAAGTTACGCAGGTTGATCCGCTCCGTGCACAAGTTGACAACGATCTTGGTGCCCACAACATACACACCCGCGGTTCCCCTACAAAAAAGGAGAAAGGAAAATCAGTAAAATAAAAAAATCCCGCCTTCTCCTTAACTCTGCTCACCCGTGCATGTACTCGAATTGCAAGTACGACTTCAACGTCTTCTGCACATCTTGACTACAAACACCAGAAAGTAAAATAAAAAATAAATACATCAACTGTCAGAGACCCCTCCTACACCAATATCATTCCCAACAGGGGCCCCCACCGCTCCTTCTCGAAGTCCGAGACCTTGTCCTCGGGGATCTCGGCCACGTCCTCGGGCACGACCTGCTGCTTGATGTGGTCGAAGCCCAGGATGCGGTTGCCGATGGGGTCGACGTAGTGAGCGGCGTCCACCTCCCCCTCCTCGCAGATCAAGATCTACAGGTACCAAATAAGAAGGTCGTCAGATCCTCCTCCATCTCGATAAGATATCGGAGGGGTCTGTCTGCAACACGCGCCTTGTAGTCCGCGTCGGGCACGTCCACGGGCAGGCAGTTCTTGACGTTGTACGCGTGCAGCGCGCCCCGCAGCGCCGCGTCGGGCAGCACGTGG
>JAHWLF010000262.1:0-16811 GCA_024679295.1 Phytophthora parvispora
CCTCGGCCGCCTGGCGCCGCCGCTGCTCCATGCTCGTCGCTCGCGTGGCTTGCCTGGCTCTGGGGGCGGAGAGTGCGGAATGCGGATGGGGCCGATTTTGCGCGCCAAACCAGGAGTGATTGTCGGTGGAGACCCCTGATTGGGCAACGTCGTTAGTTGGAGAGGGACATGGACCCCCCCTCATCTCGCAACGATAAGAACTGCGAACCCCGCGCAATTGTGCCCTGGGCGTCTTGTCCTAAGCAAACATTTTTTTTTAAATGTAAGTTAAGAATAAGCAACAGTTCCTGAAATGTAGCCGCGTTTAAGTAGTAAGAAGACACGTTTGTCATCATTGTTGCCGACACTTGGGAAGTTTTCATCCTTGAATGACGAGGTCATCGTTCGCGTAGTTTGAAAACTCGTCTCGAAGTTGTTGGAGAAACCGGTGTTTGGTCCCCGAGGAAACAATATCCAGCCACCCGCCTTTTCATAATTATGTCATGCTACCTGCGATACTTCTGTAGCTTTGGTTAGACTGCGTTCAGTTTCTTGGATGCACAGAGGTATTCGATGGTCCAATGTTGACGACACCACCGAGTCGTGCTTTCCTATTGATTTCATGAACGCTACTGAGAGCCCGCAAGGGTCAGGAAGCGTGAAACATTTGCTGTCTTTCAATCGTGCCCCAGAAATGTTTACAGAAACTATACTCTAGGTCATTTGCTGAAACATCTGGAAAGATTCGGGCGAAAGGGGGCATTTGTAGGGGAACTCATGCATGAAGATCCTGTCCAACGATCAACTGCTATAAAAGGCCTGGCAAGGTTGGAGAAAACTGGGACGACACTACTTCACGTCAACTGCAACGGGAAAAAAAACGACCAGCATGGACCGCTCGCTGAAATATAAACTACAAAATGTGCAAACATCCTCGTCGGTAGTAATCGTGTCAGCTAAACGTTATCGTGAAATCGCGTAGATGAGCACGACCTGCAGAACTGGGAGCAGCACCATGGTCGCCGTGACGTACGGTTGGACTTGGCTTTAGAGGGTATTGCGCTCATGGTTGCTCGGCAGCATCTCGCTGCTAATGAACCCGAACTTCTACTGCTAATTGCATCATTGTGATAGTTTCCGCGTTGCTTGGAATGCTGTTGTGCTATTGATTGCAAGTTTAGAAGTGAGCTTCCTTTGGCCAGGCTCCTATTCCTGCTTTCACTCGAAAATCCTACTCCTACGATAGTCTTAAGAAGAATTCCTTCGGCTTCGCCTCGAGAGTCGGTTGTTGTTCACTGCAACTTCACGTTGATAGCCTATGATGCATTTAGCGATGGTGTTCTGGATTGTAGATAGCCCCTTTGCCTTTGAAGATAGACTGCTTGCTGTACCACAAGCTACACTGCCCCCAAAGAACACCATGCGAGCCGATGTAGAAATGCAATTGAAGATCCCGCCGCGTAAATCCATGTCGATAGAAACCGTGATAGATACCAGTCAGCAACTGACAGACATCTGTCAAAAACATGTGATAGACAGTCCACACATGAGACGGGACACAGTTACCGGTCAAGTTGCACTTCAACGGGTTGAAGTTGCAACATAGCCCGGTAAAGACACCAGACTAATCTCTCGAACGACGAGAAATTGCTGCAAGTGCTTGGACTAGCTCAGCATCACCGATGTCCTCGACATACGCCGCAACGCGGCCTGGCAGGTCATCATACAGTGCCTGTAGGGACTCCCATGAATCTTCCTCATCCTGTAGACCAACCCAGGAGACCAACAACTGCCAACCTTGCGGGACTTTACGGTGGTCCTTGAACTTCTCGACGCCGAGAACCATGCCCTGGTTGCCAACATGGGCGAGTAGCTCCTCGCTGGCACCTAGATTACCGTCACGGTAGAATTTGAGGCGCGAGCCGTGCACCATATAGCGCTGGTTGTTCAACAGATGACGGATCATGTAGGAGTGAGGGTGTTCTTCGACAACTTCAAAAGGTCCCACCCAACGGGCCAAAAGTTTGTTGACCGAAAGGCGTGAGTCGATACGGGACCACAGTACAAAGTCACCAACCGAAAAGTTGCATGGGACTCCATTCGAACGGCTCATGTTCTGCAAGCGACGTCGTTCTCGGATGTCTTCCACTTCCTTATGCATATCTCTGAGGCTACGTTGCATCTTCTCCACCATGTCGGTCGGGACATTCACGGGCTCAGATACCACCATTGGCTTGCCATTACGCTGAATCACCACTGCCTTAAAAGGGGTCGGTCGGGGCAGCGCTGTAAACAGTTCGCCGGGCGACTTGTTGCCCAGTGATGCAACTGGAGTATGGTTCAGGATTCCCTGCACTGCAGGTACCAGGTACTCCCACTCATGTGTATCCAACTTCATCTCCATCAATAGAACCCGTAGAACTTGTAAAACGTCACGGTTGAGTCGCTCAATGGTGCCGTTAATCCATGGTGCATATGCGAGAACAAGGTCCTGCTCAATCCCGAGCTGCCTACACAACTGCTGCACCACCTCATTCTTAAAATGACTACCTTGGTCGGAAATCAGATTTTGCGGCGGGCCATAGCGCTTCGACCAGTCAACCAGGCCGCTAGTCGCTACTGCACTTGTCGGCGAATCGCAAGCCACCAACTCACAGAAATGAGTAAGCCCGTCCTTCAGGACGAGCAGGTATTTGCAATTGCCCACACTGTCACCGAGATAGAGAAAATCCCAGTGCAACATTTCATTGCGCTCAGTAGCATTGTAGGTAGGTCCCCACGGTCGTGGAATTACATTGCCGCCCTTCACATGTTTGCACAAAAGACAGCGCTTCAAAAACCGCCGACAGTATTGCTCCAAGCTGCCAATTGCGAAAATGTCTTTGATCGTCGTCATCATGGCGTCTAGTCCACGATGACCCTGGGTACCACAATGGGCCACGATGAGGATATGTTGTCGTAGCTCTTTGGCCGATTCTGGAATCCAGATGCGGTCCTCTATTGTCATAGTCCCTTCCTCATCGGTAGTCACATTGGCTGGTGCCGATAGTTGATGCTTTTGCTGTTGATGTTTCATCTCCTCTAGTGTCGGGAAAACAAAATCACCTTGTCGTGGACGAAGCTCGTCCAGCTGACGGCTTGCTGCTTCGTCTAGGCGTTGCTGGCTGCGAGTCATGAACTTGCACTTAACGTGCACCCCCACCTCTCTCGAAGATGAGGAGCCCCACCGCGACAGGAGGTCGGCCCAAACATTGGCCTCGCCAGTGATGTGCTCGATGCAATAGGGAAGCCCGGTTAAAGACAGCGCCCACCGCTGGAGTTTCCCGCGGATGTGGCGCTTGACCTCATGGGTCGGCGAGAACACATACAAGAGGTTCTTGTGGTCACAAAAAAGTTGAAAGCCGGTGGGTCGGACGAGAAGGTGGCCAAGGTTGCGTGCAGCCCAGATAATTGGGTACGCCTCCTTCTCAATGATGCTCCACCGGCGCTCGGTCGCGTCAAAGATGCCGCTCTTACAGACCAAGAGCTCGTGCTGCTGCTCGTGGGCCAGCTTCTCATTGTCCCAGTTGTCTACTTGAGTAACCACAAGCCCCCACCCCAGGTCACTAGCGTCGGTAAAAACGGAGAGAATAGCCGAGGTTGTAGGAAAATGGAGCAGTTGAGACGACCCGAGAAGCTGTTTGGCCGTGGCAAACATGTCTGCTTCCTCTGGCGTCCAAGACAACACAACTCCAGCGGCGAGCTTCTTAGTGCGCCCACTCACACTCAGTATTGCCTCCAACTTATCGTGCAGAGGCCGCATGACACGGGCAAAATCCACGATAGTATCACGCATCCATCCAGCAGCACACAAGAACTGCTGCAAATCGGCCGCCGTAGTCGGTAGTGGCAGCGCCTGCAACGCGTTGATGCGTTCAGGGTCGTGGCGGATCCCAACACCACTAAAAATGCGGCCGCACCATCGAATCTCCTTCTGGAAAAGGCAGCTTTTACTCACACTGAGTTTCAAACGGTGGGTACGACATAGCTCGAAAAACCTCCGAAGTGCTGCGATAAATGCTGGTGCATCTTTTGCGTAGACTAGAATATCGTCAATCCACACGAGCAAGTGGGCATACAACATCTCGGCGAACACCGTCTGCATCTCGTTCTGGAAATGCGTCGCGGAGTCGCTTGCTCCCTGCGGCACACGAGTTGGCGTCCACACAGTGTCCGTAGTAACGAAACTCATTAGCTCCTGGCTGTCCGGATGTAGCGGTAGCTGCCAAAACCCTTTGGGCATGTCAAAATCGGCAAACCCATACGCTCCCTCGGCCTCGTTAGCTGAGTCAGTCACATCTTTGGCCGAGCCAGCTATCGGCACAGTCAGTGCATTCACAGGTCGGTAGTCGACCGTCATTCGAAACTCGCCCGGCGACTTCGGTTTAGCCACTGGGACCGCTGCACAGGCCCAGTGGCTTTGGTTGTTCTGCCGTATAAAACCCATCAGTTCCAACCGCTTCGTGTACTCACGCAGGAAGTTACGCTGTGCAGAGGCGTACCGGCGCGAACGCGCCCGGAAGGGCTTGGCGCCTTCGATCAACTTGATCCGCAATGGCGCGATGTCAGCAGGCGGGTCTGCGCCAAGGTCAATCCGAAAAATGTCTTCGTATTCCAGTACAGAGTCTCGTAGAAAAGAGAGATACCCTTGGTCGAAACCGTTATTGCCCGCAGCAACCACCATGTCTTCGAGCTTATCGCGCACTTCTGTGGTGGACAGGTCAGCATCGGCACATTCTTCCTCTTCAAATGGGTCGACATCCTCCGGTACAGCCCCACCCGCAAGTTGTTCCAGCTGGTGGTTCACGTCGATGCCCAAAGACACGAGGGTATCATTACCAAGGAGGAAATCCGTCTCACTCCCTTCCATAATCAAACACTTCACCTCTCGGAGCTGTACAGTGCCTGCGGCAGTTTGCAGCACAATGTCCAGCACTACTGAGTCGAAACAAATCACAGTCGAGCCCCCGGCGACATCCGCCTCAATGGGTGTAGACAAAGGCTCTACTTCGACACCACCACCCAGAGCAATTAGTTCGTCGACCACCGCACGAGGGATGACAGTAGAATCCGAGCCCGAGTCGGCACAATATGGAAGAACCACTAGATCGTTTACCATCACTTCACCCGGCTGAGGAGCTGTCCGAACCACCTTGACTCGCGCTCTGTCCTTCACTTCCTTCATCTTCTCAATTGCCCGAGCCTTATCCTCGGCAGTCGCGGACGGACATTCACGGAGCCAATGAGATCCCTGGCAGTGCCAGCACCCTGTCTTCGGTGGGGCTGGATCCTTCCTTTGGGGTTGAACCACGGTAGGTGTCTTATCGCTGCTGCGCTGAGTCGCGTTGGTACGATGCCCAACGTTCCCGGACTTGCTCCTCGTGTCGGCATGCCCAGCCTTGCGGTTAGGAACAGACTTAGGCCTCTGCTCCATGCTCAGCAAATGATACTTATGTTGCGCTTTTGCCTTCTCTTTGATGATGTTGAAAAGCATGAAATCGTTTTTCTTCGCCTCTTTGCACTCGTACCTACAGTGGCGCTTTACATCATCGCGCACCATTCTTGGTTCAAGATTGTCAATCAAAATGGTGCACCGTAGTTTCATGCGATCGGCAAACCCCTCTGCTTCAGGGTCACCGACACCAAGGATTTTCCCCAATCCATTATTCTCAATGATCATGGCGAAATCTCGGTAGTACTTGAGCACACGCGCGTCGATGTCATCCTCTGCGAGGTCGATCCTCAATTTCTTCTTAAAAAGTTCATCGAGGTCTGGTATTTGCTCGTTTTTCACAGTGCCAATGCGTTGCTTAATCAGCATGAGGAGTTCCTCACTACTGACGTTTTCAACCGTCTTCCGTAGCTCGTAAAGACAGATAACCTCCAGAAGCTTCCGGTCGATGGACGACTTCACCGGTTTCATCGCGACTTCAGGTCGCTCGCGGCTTTCGAGACAGCGTTGTCGAATAGTCTCTTCATACTGATCTCGTGCTTGCTTCCACTTGACTAGTCCATCGTGGCTCCAGTCTTCTAGGTGAGGCGCCTTGATGAACTCGAATACGGGCTGGTTGACGGACTGCATCACTGCGTCCCCATCAGCCTCGTACTGCGGGGTGTTACTTGCCATGGTAGCGGTCCCTAAGGACTAAAGTATACTTTGTGATAGTTTCCGCGTTGCTTGGAATGCTGTTGTGCTATTGATTGCAAGTTTAGAAGTGAGCTTCCTTTGGCCAGGCTCCTATTCCTGCTTTCACTCGAAAATCCTACTCCTACGATAGTCTTAAGAAGAATTCCTTCGGCTTCGCCTCGAGAGTCGGTTGTTGTTCACTGCAACTTCACGTTGATAGCCTATGATGCATTTAGCGATGGTGTTCTGGATTGTAGATAGCCCCTTTGCCTTTGAAGATAGACTGCTTGCTGTACCACAAGCTACAATCATAGTGGAGTGCATGGAGGTAAAAGGAGGCTTTGGCGCATGGTTGAGAGCCCGTGGTTGGGCTTCGGCGTCTTCGTATCTGCCTCTCCCCAGTTCTACATACGGTTCGAGCGATGAACATGAGCGGTACTCAAAATGATCAAAAGTAGCGTTACGAATAATGCACCAATTCAGTATTGAACCTGCAAATGACGTAAGGGTCGTCAATGTCGCTAGTAACTAGTTAGTTCCTATTCAATTGGGTACTCCACGGCCTCAGCGTAGACTGCCGTCTCATCGAGTCACCGGCCATCGATGGATACGAAGTGTCACCATCCCCGCCAACAAACCCCTCCTTCCAGTCCAGCCGCGCAGACTTCAGCCTGGACCAGTGCGTGTGAATCACTTGGTCTGCAACGAGATCGACTGGGATCCCATCAACCATTTCACTGGTGTGTATTAGCTCGTACGTGGTCACGGTAAGGTTGAAGAAATTGAGGATTTGAATGGGTAGGAGGCGTGCCATGAAAAATAGCGGTAGATCTCGATATCGGAAGAGGATTGTCGATGCTAACACGAACCCGCACGCTTCTAGCTGTGCACGCGTTGAGAGCAGCTCTTGGCCGGAAGCTTGTACGTATATCTGCGTGCTACAGTCATACAAAGCAGTATTGCGCGATCGATCATCTAAAAATCTCGTAAACGAGTTGACCACGGCGGACGACCACACTCGTTTTGAAGCTCCGACACGGTAGGAAGTTCCACTCGTTGCTTGTACCTTACTGGTAGGTCCTGTACGGATAGTGGCTTGAAGCATTGTGTGGGATGTCAACCCAATGAATGTTGCCCCTACAATTACGACGACCAGAACCACCGTGTACATTCCCAAGGATGCGTTCACAGCGCAAACAGAGGAACCACGACACCCTGAATATTTTGTCACGTCACTTGCTGAGACCGAGTGCATCCCCTTTGCTAGCAAAGCTCGCACGGACACAGACACTGAGTTTGCTCGGCTTACGAGAAACAAGATGACCGACGCAAGAAATCCAACCACGTGCGCAAAACTCGGCTCCATCTCTTGCATTTTCAGATCTCCTGCACGAGCAAAGACGATGTTAATTGCCAGTACCACAACCAATGTGCCGCATCCAAACGCGCGGAGCACCGTCTGGTCCGTGTCGGCCCCCACCAGCAAGTCGATTGTCAATTGCTTGCGCCATTGCATCATGCTCAAAACCATTTGGGCGACCAGAATGAAATTGTAGCTGCTCCGCACCACCTTGGCGATCGTGCAGGACGTCGTTGCGTTCATCAACGTCGCCCACGGCGAACCAAAAGATCGCTGAATCTTGTACCACCCGCGCACACTGGTCAAGTACGCCGTCACCACCATTGACAGGATCTGCAGGCTGATTAACAGGCGAATGCTGAACGTGCTGTCCACAGTCACCTCGTTCACCTTGTGGTTGACAAAATTATGCCGCAGTACCAAGCCGGAAGCTGTCTCCTGGGCTGTCCACTCTGACAACCAAAGCTGCGTGAACAGCAGTGAGCTGCACTCCCCCGACAGACTGCACTGAATCATGCGCCACGGGGCTGGAAATGAGTACGTTCGTTGCGCTCCATCCGAATTGATATTGGCCACAGCACCTGATGTGCCAAGCGCTGAGTACGCACACCCAAACGTATCTCGCTCGCCACCAAAGAGCGTGAATTCCGTGCAAGTCGGTGCCACTAGCAAATGTTTCGAGTACATCGTTACCAGTCGACGATACCCAGATTGGCCTTCAGTCACCGCATACCTCGATTTCCGTGTTGCGTCGTAGCAGGAGCTCAAGACGGGGTTTAAATCTGGTCCAACGAGCGATACTATCAGCATTCCCCCTGACACGCGAGAAGGATTGAGCTCTCCCATTGTGTCTGGGACGAAGAACTCGGTCGATTGGAGACGGAGACGCATGTGCGAAGCCGCTCCCTGCAAACACGAAGCATCTACTCCGAATGCAGCAGCCTCCTGTGCGCTGAGCAATGCCTCGATCTGAATGGCGCCTTCGTCGTCCACACCGCCGAAACAAACGCTGCTCTCGGTTGCAAGCCCAAAGACCCCTGAATCTACCGACAGCTTCGTGATATTGTTCCCCGTCGTCTGGTTCACCACGAGAGATCGAACGTTTTCAAATGTTGCCTGCGGTATCGCGCGCAAAAGGTCTGTAGTTGGGGTGGGTGTGGCACCACCGAAGAGCGCTGACTGGAGATCGCTGCACACCACTCGGCGAGGTTCGAGCACTTGGTAGTGGTCGTTCTCGAACGCAAAGTACGAGAGCTGCTCGTAGCGGTCGCCATGACCGTCTCCGAATACACTTTCTGGCACCAAAATGACTTGCAGGGTTAGCGGCCAGAGACCCATGGCGGAGATGGAGAAAAGTGCGAGTTGACGCAGCCGACCGCAGATTGCAAACGCCGCATTGTGGTGTTTCGAACCCGACCCTACCTTTTTGCTGCGAAGGCTCAAATCCGTCCCGACCGTGTCTTCGTCAGCGACGTCTCCGTGCTGGCTGACCTCAGCCATGACCTTCCGTGCGATTTGACTTACTCAGTTGGACCAAAAATGTCCTGTAGTTGGAAATGAGCTTCTGGTTGTCAGCAATACCATTAATAGACAGCTGTGGTCATATCGGAGTTTCTCATGGGATAAATAAATTAACCAAAAACTAAACTAAACTTAACTTCACAATGGAAGTTGCTCGGAGTTGCTAGCTTTTAGAGTCCCACGGACAGTTTAGATATTGTACACTAGCGGAGTTTAGATGTTAGTTCTGCATTTTTTAATTGAGACATAGCCTCAGGTATCTCTAACGTACCAAAAACAAATGTTGAGCACGTGGTGGTCGGGTGTACGTTAATCGTGTTGATGCATTTTAATCTCAGTTCGTCGATATTTCTGGGATCCTACCAATAGAACTTTTTGCACCAAAACGACTCTTATGGAAGTCCATTTGGATACTCTCGTGTGTGGAACTAGATGTGTCCCTACTGTCACGATTTGGAGAATGTTGAGCGCAGCATCATAGCAATTTTTCGATTCCTCTCTTGAAGGGATTTCGATTCCTTTGGGAGAAGACTCGATTTATACTCCCTAAACTAATTAAGTAAATTCTTCCTCCCCCAATAGCTGGATTCCTTGGTTTGCCAAGTCTTTTGCTCAGTGGAAGTTGTGGGTTCGGGACAGCTGCGATGTTAGGCATGATCTAGACCGCTAGTTGTACACGCATCGATGACAGGAGCCCGGGAGGAATGCTGACTAATTATCGGCCACCCAGCTCGCAGTATAATCGCTGGCAGTTTTCGAAATCTGTGCTCATGGTGGCCGAACGAGGAAATATCGCGATCGTGGAGAAGTTATTGAGACACTTTTTTTCGATTGTAAAGTGCCCCGGGAATCACCGCTTAAAACAGGTGCGGACCATAGCAGTTCTCGAGTGATTCGATTTTTGTTGCCACCCCCTCTCGTCGAAGATCGTGTCATTCAAACCGCAGGTATTATACTGTGCTTATTAACGATACCCTTCCACTGGTTATTCAACAAGGTACGCAGAATGGCCAACTCATTAAATACATATTACCGGTATGCAGCCGGCGAGTGCTTATTCGACTACGCTCCCTGATGTCTGCCCGAAGCGATACTCGAGCCGGGGTATTCCGCTAGATGGAAAGGGGTGCCGCAGGCTCGGTGACTGAGTTTGCGGGTAAAGGGAGACTGGACCTCATACAGTAGATTTTTCAGCTTTATCGTCACTTGAAAAAGATCACACAAGCCTTGGTGGGTTGCTCTGAAAACGTAATGCACTCATACGGTTTGCGTGCTGGTGAGCCTAACGGAGATCGGCTCAACAAACGTAACTAAAAACACATGCTTTAGTGGTGCTCCGGCTGGTTAAGTGTTCATCATCAACAACATAAGATGACGGGACGTCTACTAAAGCAACTGTGCTAGGTGACGGGGACATTCTTTACAAATGCATTGCGGCGAGCCTACAATTCATTCGAAAACTGTAGCCCGGAAACCCGGCTTGCCGACTGTAGATACGCGCTTGTTATCATGGGATCGGCTCGCAATTTGCGAGTTGCGAGTCGCAACCTGTGCAAGCAGACTAATCAGCAGTTGCATCTAGCGCCAAGGGGTTTTGTTGCGTTCTTCACAACCACGCAACGTTTTCTTCCCAATTACCGTTGTTGCGAACGATCTGCTGCTTGTTCCCCAGAGATCAGTTCCAACAGACTTTCTCACTTCTCAATACCCGCTCAAGCGCTCACTTGCACCCACGACGAATCCTGCCATGGGTGTTAACTTAATTTTGCTGGCAGCAACAATCCTTGTGGCGATTGTCAATGCTACCTCGATCGTAGCGGGACCCAAGCTGATCACACCTGACTTTTCTGTTCCCGCCAGTCGCCGCGTTGACCAGGAAGATCTACCGAGTAAACGGTTTCTCAAAAGTCACAAACCACCTACCGCCGCTAGTGGAGAAGAGAGAGCAGGCATCTTTAGCAAGTTTAATCTGGGCTTCCTTGACGATATTGTCGACAGTACTCAAGCGAAGTTCCTACTGGAAGGCTTGAAGAAGAAAGGAGCAGATGCGGATGACGTTTTCAAGATACTACATGTGGACAAGGTGACCGATAATCTACTGGCAAGCAAGGAGTTCCAGTTGTTGGAGAAATATGTGAAGATGACCACTCAAACGGACCCCGAGGAGGCTATTGCTGGGGCATTGACGGCCAACCTGGGCGGCAACGGCTTCTCGAAGATGATTGCCGCGGCCTTTAAGAACTCGAACACCAAGGATATTGCCTCGAAACTGGAGGAAGCCCAACTGACTCGCTGGCTGAATCGCGACTACAGCCCCATCGACATACTAAAGGCACAGAAGCTTGATAAGGTGGATGACGTATTTGATATTGCACCGTTGACGACTTATATCAACTACCTCACTGCTTACAACACCAAAATTGACAACGCCAAAAGAGTCAACATTAGGAATCCCAAGAAGACCATAACTTTCGCGGACAGCTTCACTGAAGTTTACTCACAAGAAGGATTCTACAAGCTTCTAGCTTCAGCCGACGAGGCCACCAGTGCGGGGGCGACGAAATTTAAAGAAGAGGTCGTGAAAAGCTGGATGTCCAATCCTAATCACCCAACAACGATGTTCAAGCTGCTGAAACTGGACGAGGCTGGCGACTCTCTTCTGACAAGTCCACTGCTCAGCACGTGGACGCAGTACATGAAAGCATTCAATGAGCAGTTCCCGCACTCAGAGACAACAATGATCAAGACGTTTACCAAGATCTACGGCGACGAAAACCTTGCGTCGATGATTCAAAAGGCTACGAAGGTCGAGGAAACGAAAGAATTCGCTAAGAATCTTCAGACAGCCCAGTTCAACCAGTGGATGGCTGAAAAGAAGACCCCAGACGTCATCTACAAGCAAGTGCTGAAGCTGCACTCGACCGACAGCCCGAACGCTGAAATTTGGCGCGCGTACTACAATGCGTACGACAAACAGTTCAAGGGCCAGCTTTTCGCATTCAAGCCGTAGGATACAGAAATACCCGAGCGAGAATACATCATTTCTCTAAGAGAAATTCTCTAACAGTAGCTCATGCAATTTTCAACTTATTTTTCATAATGAGGTATATTGTGCTGATTTTATTAAATCCCTTTTAAAATGAACACAATATACCCAACATGAAAATAAGCTTTAAAAAGCTCTACGCTCTAATGATGGCCAATACATATCCCAAGCTATAATAACACCATGCGTGTCGTTAGCTATTTGTCGACCCGCATGCACTCATCAAATTGCATCCATTGTTATACTCAGCGAAATCCCAGGTCGGACCTTTTAAGTCATTTTGTAGTTTAGCCCTTACTCTTGCTGCTACGGCATTCCCATTGGAACTAGTATTGGTTGGAGTTCGTCGCCAAACGAATACGGATATCCAACATACCGATCATCTCGTCACTTCCTTCCTGCTTCCATTCCCGAACATGTCGCTCACTTGAGGGTCGACTTCAACTCGATCGAATTATTAGATTGGATCTGGGGTGCAAGCTGCACCTTGTAGAACACACAGTTTACGATTTACTCGCCCTGCAGCATGCCCACAAGTTGAGAAGCGGTCGGTCGTCGAGACGGATCCTGCTGGCAGCAAGCGACGCCAATGCGACGAATTCGAGAGGGGCAATCCCGCGAAAAATTCGGGCGTAAAACTCCGGTCATGACCTCCTTCAAGATATGGAACGGCTTGGCCTTCATCCCATTAGCTCCGATACAGTCATGGTACGGGATCTTGCATGTGTCTATCTCCGACAACACTACTCCGAAAGAGTAGATATCGGCCTGTTCCGAGTAGCGCTTGCCCTCAAGTATCTCTGGTGCTGTCCAATATGGTGTACCGACACCTGCAGTCATTGTGTTATCCAGACGGCCGCGACTGACTCCGAAGTCGATCACCTTTGGCTCCAACTGTCTTGTGAGAAGGATGTTCTGAGACTTGAGGTCGCGGTGAATGATTGGAGGCGAGTATCCGTGCAGATACTCCAGCGCTCGAGCAACGCCGACTGCGATATGGATTTTGTCCTTCGCCCAAGACAGTAAATCTGCGTTTTTCTTCAGATATCTCTGTAGATCCCCGAGCGGGAAGTACTCACTCACCATAGCCAGGTTATTCAAACTGCCCCATGCAACGCCAATGAATGCGCCAACGTTCGGATGTTCCAAGTGAGCGTTCAACTCGATTTCTAAGGCAAACTCATGAACATCTTCCGCTTTGTGCTCCTTAGTTTGAAGCAGCCTCTTTGCAGCCACTTTCTGACCTGCATATTCACAAACCCAGACCTCTCCCGACGCCCCTTTCGACAGTGCTTTCTCGAAATTCAGCTTATCTACTGGAATCCTCTTTCCAACGAGAACTTGACTCGTCAGAAGAATCCTCAACGTGGCGTTCGATCCGACTTCGTCGCCAAAAATCCGTGGGAATTGAATGGTTTGATCAGCCCCAGCGTTTGTACTCGTCATATCCTCACTAAGCCCCAGCGTTGGTCGGTCGTTTGAGTCTCTATCTTCAAAATCCTTGGTAGCAGGAGGCATAGTGTACGGTGTTTGATCAGTAGCTGTGCTTTGCTCGTACTCCTTCTCAGCTCTCTGTTGCCTTCTCCTTCTGCAGTAAAAGCCAAGCCAAACCAGCGCGACTGCTATCAACCCCCCTACAACGATAGGAACCAGCAAAATCTTGTTGAACCCGCTCGAGTCGTCCGTTGCTGCTACACTGGAGTAGTCTTGCTTCAGCCAGTTGGATACCCACTGGCTACCTTCGACGCTGTTCATGCTAGCTTCATCTGCCGCCGTCAAGTTGGCCGTCGTCCGACACGGGAACACGAGCGACCCGTAGCCACCATTTTCGGAGCTGCTGGGGCACGCGTTCCAGCCCGGCTCGCTGTTGATTCCCACAGTGTGCAGCGCCATGACGACGTAGTGGGTGGTGTCCTCGTACCAGTCGTGTTTTGCCATGCGGAGGCTGGGGGCCGAGTTCGGGTCGCCCCCGATGCCCCACATGGCTGCGTGGTACGTTTGGTCGTCGACGAATTCCTGCACGACGCACTTAGCGGCGTTGTTCATCTGGGCGCCATTGCACTGCCAACTCTCGTACAGCGTCGAGTTGTCGGGCTGTGTGCAGTTCTTGGGCAAGCAGCCGGCAGCTCGGTACTCGGCCAAGGTGAGCGCCAAGGTGGACATGTTGTGGTCCCCCAAAGTCCACATTTGCACGGCGTCCTGCTTCAAGTTGATTGCAAAGCCCGAATCCCAGAGCAGCGCTAGCTGTGCGAGGCCCGGGAGCTTGCTCCAGTCGAGCTTCAAGGAGCGCAGGCGACTTTGAACAGTATCCGGCACCGAATTGATGGACACTTGTGGGTAGGTCGAGTCGTTGGCTTTGGCTCGGTAGTAGAGCTGCCGAGCGAGGTCGGAGCTCGTGCCGTCCAAGTCAATCGACATTGGTGTCGTTGCTAAAGCCGTCGGGTTGAGTAGTGTTGGGAATCCTGCATCGGAGACCGTGGTTTGAGGCTGACTGAACCCAAACGGCTGCCTGATATATGTGTATCGTGAGAAGCCCTCCTTCTGGCCATTCACCCTGATGGATGAATTCGCGACAAGATCGTCTTCATGGACTGCTGGACGGTAGCTAGTGCGGACTGGAGAATACTGGTGTGAATTGGGCTCTCCAGGTGAGATTTACTATGCGTGCTGCCACCATCCCTAGAACTAAGTATAAAATGAAGACATTTTGGTAAAGTATCAGAAATCGTGGAACTCCGAGATGTCTTCGCAGACAAAAATTCTCGCTAAGCCACTGAACAATGAGCACGTGACCATATTGTACGGCTTTCACGATGGCGATAGACCCTCATACAATTATTTCACCGCATCGAAATACGTTCATTACGAGCCGCATGGTACATTGCATTCGTCGTGCAACCCCACAAAAATAAGTGGATGGCGCTTCCAGGACAATGTGCCACGCTTAGTTCCAGCTCCAGTGATCTCAAAACACTGCCAAAACTGCTGTTTAAGGTCTAGCCGATCTCAAATTTTATTTTATAAAAGGTATCGCTGCTTGCGCTTGTCAAAATCTTGGCTCTGTCACCTCGGCACTTACGTGACCTTCACGGCACCTGGTATAATCTTTCAACCACTTTGCCATGTGAATGCGCTCAGCTGGAGAACCATACCTCAAAATGAATTGTAGTGTGTCCGAAGCAAAGTCGGAGGTTACCAAGTGCGGGTAGTGTGCATTTTGGAAGAGCAGCGACTCGAAGTTGTTCTTGTTGTACGTGATCCGAACTTTCTCGAAATCCGTTAAAACACACGCAGGAAACTCGTTGTGAAGCCAGCTAGCGATTCGCAATGGTCCGTTAAGTGTTGCATCTTTCATCATCGCAGCGGTACATGCGCAGTGCTCCGGTAGAGTTTTGTTCAGCCATTTCACCACATCTAGATGCCCAAGTCGAGCTGCCTCCCGCATCGTACTCTGCCGGACCCCACCATATCCGTTTTGGCTTAGCCATTGCAATACGTTAAGATGCCCGTTTACCGCAGCTAAATGCATCGCGTCTTTCGTCAATCCTTCATTCCTATTTGCATGAAGCCACTGAACAACATCAAGGTGTCCACGGCTAGCAGCTCGATCCATTGCGCCTTTTCCGGAGCCCCCCAGATGATTTTCGTGCAGCCATTTGACTATATCGATATGTCCCTGGGCCGCTGCGCAGGATATTGGGTCAACACAGCGGGACCACCATGCATCCTCGAAGCGTAGCGTTCCTCTTGTATGAAAGGTGAGCAGAAACTTTACAACACCCAGCTGTCCGCCTTCAGCGGCAACATCAACCGGAGAGAAGTCTGGACGATGCCCGGAGTTCAAGAATGTCATCACCATAGCTTCTACACAATTAATGTGGCCATTATAGATTGCAGTTCGGAATGGAGCCATGTCGTCGTACAACCAGAGACTGTGGCGATCGAATTCGCTCGTGGTCTTGACCCGATAGAGATATTCCACAACTTTTAAGTGGCCGGCTCGAGCTGCCAATACAAACGGGTTACGACTATAGCGTAAAGTTTTACTGAACTCCCGCCCACCGATTTTTATCGGGTATTCCATGAGCCATTGGAGAGCAGCCAGGTCTCCGCACTCGCATGCCTTACCCAGTGCGTCATACCAATGGTTTTCCGTAAACAATCTCGAATAGGACTTAGGTAGTGGAGAGTGTAGCAGCGCAATCTGCTGCATTAACTCCAAACGCCCTGTGTTAGCTAGATCTCGTATCGCAGTTGCAGCTAACTCGGCGTCCCGACGCAGATACCCGCAATCCAGCTTCATCTCGATAACGTCTTGCCGCGGACAATATGCAGCGTAATCCAAAACACATCGCCCCGGCGGAAGCAGGAGTTGGACTAGGTCATCATCTCCTGCACGAAGAGCGTATTTAATCACTTTGTCGTACATATAACCCGATTTCTCGTGAGGCGTAACCTCGCACAGCCATCTTACGACGGCGAAATGTCCGTTTGCAGCAGCATCTAGCATGGCACCATCTTCCCACAGAACGACATTATCATCTCCTTCACGTTGATTGATACGTCTATCTGGCCCTTCACCGCGAACTTCAACATCCCCAGCAAGTAGTTTTTGCTTCTTCTTCTTCCGGTTACTGTCTAGGCAAGTATGAGCCCACAGAAATTTCAATACATCGAGATGGCCCTTGATCGCTGCCGCGCAGAGGTCGGAAAAAAGGATTGCGGAATTGCAATTACTG
>JAHWLF010000263.1:0-16792 GCA_024679295.1 Phytophthora parvispora
GGGGGGGGGGCACTGTTGCCATATGGTCGGAAAGAATGTGCTTTCGAACAGCAACGCGTCGTCTGATCTCAGGAGCAATCCGTACACACTCTATGGTCCAAAGTCCATTGAACGTGCTTGAAGTCGTCCTCAAGTGACTCCATCCAATGACTGAAACAGGCGATGACATCATCGCGGCGACTGCTTCAACGGCGTCCAGGAGGCAAAGACAAGCTACATTGTGTCGCCAAATTTTGCGACCGGAGGAACAAAAACATTGTCAGAAAATTTGACCAAGAACGAGTAATGATACAGCACAGTATTCAGTTTTAGTACCTAGGTATAGTCTGTGAGCGATGCCCCCATTGACATGTCATCTGACGTAGCCTGAATCGGCGCATGCTCCAAAGCTCTGCTCCTCATACTGTACATGTATTGTGCTTTATTGAAAATAGAGTGATTTGATACTATCGATAGTCGATAGCGTTGCTAATGCAATGTATATTGCTCATCTACCTGTAGCGCACTGTGTTCTCGTTTGCTCAGTGCCCATTCCTGAAACTTGTACTTCGAAGTACAACCGGTGGTACAACAAACCACATACACTGTCGAACCTGGTTATCGACGGTTCCCCTCGCCGTCCAAGGGTCTAACCACAAACCACCCGAAGGCTTTATTAAGCTTGGGGCAGGTGCTAAGAAATGCAAGTCCAATGCTAATTCAAACCCATGCCCCCGCCAAGTGTTGACCTCATTTGCCAGAACAGTAATGCATGGCAGTTGTGGGATCGATTTAGTACATTGAGCAGTTCCTCGTTGCAGATAAAATTAAGTGGAGGTCGTGTTTCACGGTCAACATGCGGGACGGAACCCGGAGCTCGATCATGTACACAAGTAACCTGCTAGCAATTTTATCGGATTCCGGGCTTAAAGGACATCGAAAATGGCTTTGTTTCCAACGAATTGTTGCTCATGGCTACCGGTATGCGAAAAGGTACAGGTAATCATGTAAGAAAATTGTACAAGTAGGTGCTGCTTGTAGGTAGCAAAGTGTCCAAAGATCACTGGACGCGGCTAAAGAAAATTTTGCTAAGCAAACGTAGCTGTGAGAATTCTATCAGACTGTTGAATAGGAACCTATACACAGATTTACCTGATTAATAAGACGCTTCACTCCTTATCGATGCACCTTCCACGGTTGCAACTGCTTACTTGAGAAGGCAAGGTCATCCTCAGTCGAGTGCTGTTCAAAAACACGCAAGGTCAAGTAGACGACGGCGTCGAATTCTAATCGGCAGACCAGCATGGGAGTACGAAGAAAATATTGTCGGAAAAGAGCAAACACGAGCTCATATCTTAAAATATAAGTAGTCCCTACCTCCCATAGAGGTAAGAATTCTATTCGGCACGTACTCCGCGTAAACCTTCACCACGCGGGCGCGATGGGTGAGATAAAATGACTGGTTGAAGATTCATCCAATTTTATGCCGTAGAGTTAGTGTTCGCACAAACACTACTGTATAGCAAACGCTAGCGTTTGCAAATTGTTTGTTAGTGTGTAGCAAATCGGTAAGGTTTTAAATAGGTCGGGTCGCGTAAGATCAACACAGGATCAACTAAAAAAAATAGATTTATTTTCGTATTGGTCCCGAGGTCCAAACGATATCTCGACAAAACTTTGTAATTATAGAATACCTAAACCCTGATATTGATTATATTGAAGCCTCACATCAGAAATCGCATTTTCTACCGTTATTAAAACTTTAGAGAGCTTTCAGAGCCGTGTTTGAATGACGAGCAATGCAATACGAGTTAGTAAAGTATCTTGAGAGGTTAAATGAGGTAGATTTCATCTACAAAATGCAATTCATCATCGCACCACAGCACAAGATTGTTTTTGTTGATCCAATAGGATCGCCGGAGTGCGCGCTCAACCTCGTCTTGTGGTGGTCAAAATGCTGGTAGAAGTGGGCTGGGTGGTGCAGGTGCTCGTGTTAGTGCACGAAGAGGTGGGCGGGGCAGTCGGATCGCGGTTCGTCGATTCAACCAAACGGAACTAGTCAATTGTACATCTTAGGCTAGTCACTTGCAACAATTCGTTTCCAGTTAGCCACTTCTTCGTACTCGACTAGTCGCTCGAGAACCAACAGTTCTAATCCTACGCCGGATTGACGGGAACCTACTCAGGACGACCACGGAAGGCACGACCTCGGCTTCGCTGCGGTACCTCTTGGTCGAATATAAAGATAAACCTACTTACCCCAGATACAGTACTCGTATCAAATGGACAGAAATTAATCATGAAACAAGAGTTCACAAGCGCCCAAGAGTTATCGTGGCCTAGAGAGAGCTACAAGCTAAATATGTCCAACTCCAGCAACATGTTAGTAGGGTTTGCTAGGAAGAATTTTAAACAGGTCACCTGCAGGTCTGGTCTTTTTTGGTCCCGGTTCACTGAGGGACCAAAACAGGATCCTAAGAAAAGACTGAGCTAAGTACACCTCTATTGAAATATAATAAAACAAAGTATGGATTAAAATATTATAAACGGTTGCATGGATTGTTGTGGTACATGTATATGCAAGTAACCGGGGATATATTATAAACAAGACTGGTGTGCATTTTAACTACTCACTTTAAAAAAGCACAATACAACTTAGATACATCACAAACACAGGCCGAAGTCGGGTCCTCTCGAGTGAGGCCTTATCGAGAACGTTTGCAAGTAGAGCGGAGATACAAGGAACGCCGAGCTCGCTGGCGGCTTGGCAGCAAGCGCAAGCTCGGATCTCGCCTCCCAGCAAACGAGTACGTTGACGAAAGTGCCAAGCTGCTCCCGTCGACGCTGATGGTCGGGACGTTCCCAGGCGACCTCCAGTCGGTCATGTTCGGACTGCAGAGCTCAACAGAGGACGCCACCTGGCTGCGATCGTCATATCTAGGTGACAACCTCGTGGACGCGAAATTGCTAGCGGCGCCGTTGGAATCGCCGAGCTACGTGGCGCGTAGCTTTTTCCATTTTCGATTAGCTAAATCCCATTTAGTGCTGATATCGAAGGGGGTTGTACCTGATCGAATGATGATCGTGTATACCTGTTTCGCTACTGATAGTCTTCATTTCGTTCTCCAACCGGTTGTGCAATGGTGTGGGATATCTACTCTCGAAAGGAAAATTGGCTGAGTGGACTGAGCGGAGTTCGAGCAGCCTTTCACACATGACGTTTAGTTCGTTCTCCCTTTTTGAGATTCAATTCCGGTAATCTATTTGTTGTTAGTTCCACTGTCAGTTGAAATGACATCTACTTGGGGACAGGCTTGACTAACTACTCACGTTTGCTCTTCCGAGTTGGTACCTTGCGTTTAGAAAATGCAAGCACTTTCCTCCTCTGGTGCAATTTTCTTATTTGCAGACTCGCGATAATAATAAAAAGCAATCTGCGGCTCTCCTATAGCTTTTTTCTAGAGATACACAAGACAAAGAACGTGTTGGCCTCAGCATCTCCCGTTAAAAGCAAACGCAGGGCGTTCGTTGTGTTCTATCCATCACTGGCATTGTTTTGAAGGCTTTGAGGTGAATCCAAATAAACCGACATGAGATCAGTGCAGGCACAAATAACACTGCTGGTCACTTTTGATTGTTGGCAAGCAATTATCTTGGCATCTAAGCTCAATAGCATGATCTACAGTAGAAAAATAATTTTGGAGCTGGTGTGACCTACCTCTTGCGAAAGCTTCGCATTTTTTTTTACATTTTGGGTGAAATCGTATTTTAACTAGGAATTCGCTTTTGAGAGTCGCACTTGTAAATCGCTCCACATGCTATAGTACTGCTCAAAACACTCGTAATTTGGCTGCCCGCGTGCGGAAGCCCACGTGCCCGTCAATCCCAGTTCCTTGAATACCTGAGGTGGAGTTAGATTCTCATCTAACCAATTCCGCAACCTCGACTTCATGATATCGTGTGCAGTCTTCGCAGGCAGATTCGACGGCTGCATCGCAGGGTACTTGACGTAGTATTTGAAAAAGTACTTGGCATAGTACTTGTAGTTCTGGTCGGTCGTGCTCGCAATCTTCAACTTCTTCGACACTTGGTCCGGTGTTGTTCCTCGAAACAGCCAATACTTCATTTTGACCTTCATCTTCACAGCGTTAAACAGCATTGAAAGAGCATCCTTTACTCCCATGCGCTCTTCGTCAGTGACCGCTGTGTCTTTCATGTCGCTCTCCGTTCTCAGCAGCACTTTTGTATGGATTCTGTGCGCACTGTCAGCGGTGAGTCGGCGAGTTATGTCAGAGGCTTCGACCCTCTTCGAGAGAACATCAGAATATATGAAGAGTGTAAGCGCGATCGCGAGGAGGAGCATGAACTTCATCGTCCGTCTTGAGAAGAGCGCGGGGTACCGTAATGGATCGAATTGAAGAGTGGCAAACTGGATGGTTCTCACCGAGTGGTTGTCGTCCCACCAGACCTTGAGGCATGTCATTTGTCGGTTCTATGGCCTAGCCTGCTGTTCGCACGTGAAGATGTGCATTGGAGCTGCCGAAAGTGCATTCCACCTCGGCGGGATACAGCTTCGTTGACCTCACCTACACAACAACATGCAACAAGTAACGGACGAAGACAATCCCCTCAATTACATGCAGGACTTTTAGTCCTGTTTTAACCTCTAAGAAACATGTGGGGAGAGATCAAACATTTTGGATGATGACCATCCATCTGGGCAAGCTTGGATTAACAAAAGGTAAAATGCAGAACGTGTCTGGTCCGTTATTTAAGAAAAGCAGTCAGTCAGGGCGCAATGGTGTGCGTGTATTGTTCCTCGTTCAAGAATCCATGCACAAATTGTTGTAGCAATTGAGTTCCGTACCTGTTTTCTCTTCAACACCTTCGAGTCATACATGTGCGACCCTTAGATGTTGGGAGCTTGCCATGGCCCATGGGGCACAGACTCTGTGACAGAGAGTACAATAGATGCTGGCTCTGTCCTCGCCGACGGCGATTCGCCCTCGCCTCCACACTCGGTTAGACGCAGAAGTTACAAGCTACACAGTTTAGTTCATACCTGCTATGACACCATGTGCTTATTTCTGCGATGCAACGCAGCATCCCTGCGTTTCTGCTACCTGCGAGTCGCAGTGCGACAACATGAATTCGACGAAATAGGGGTTTTCAAACTCAGTGTCTCTACACACGGGAACTGCCAAATACACCATTATAAAAAATTGTAGTGCAAATTCAGTTGTTTTTTTACTTCCGTTTGGAGTCAATCTATATTCGACATTTTGTCCCCAGACCCATTATACTTGGTAAGTCGTATTGGCGGAATTTACAGGTAGATCATACGAACTGTGTAAAATGACATATAAGCATATAGTTTAGGTATTTCTACACAACTCTATAGTTTCTCCCGAAAATCTCGATTCCTTGTCCTCCAACATTTGTCTATCCGTTCTCCTCAAGGATTACGTACTCTTTCCCTTCTCAAATCAAGCGCTATATGTTCATTGATCGAATATCTTCGAGCTCACTTCGATTGCCTCAGCGAAAATTAAGGGTTATAGGGATGGAGTGACTTAGTTTGTACAATTCTGGCATCGAGTCACCCTGAAGAAGACCTCTACGGATGCCTCGCAGTACTTTCAACGCCAGGGATACCCTTTTAGAGACTAAAACTGAAATCGACGATCGAGTTAACTACCGTGGCATGCCGCGGCGAGAATTCCGCATGATCGTTTTTCGACTCGTTAAGTGATTCGGCGACGAGGAAGTCTTGTACTCCCAGATATTTTAAAAAAAAAATAAGAAGAATATTTACTATTTCAGTGAGGGCTTCTTTTTTTTCTACAGCAAACCTTAGGATCAGTCGACGGATAATCAGACGTGTTCTTCGTGCCAACCATCAGTACGAGGTTCCCAAAATGTACGCCCAGGTCAATCGCGTATGTTTGGATGCTCAATAAAGCAGCGAAAAAAATGTTGGTCCCTGTAGAGTGACAAAGAAGCCTTTTCGACCGTTAAAAATTGGTTGCTTCGCTTTCTGGAAATACTTACGCCGCAAATGGGTTCGTGACGCTCTGTAAGCCCAAAATCGAGCTCGACGCTGGC
Source organism: Phytophthora parvispora (assembly GCA_024679295.1). NCBI lineage: Eukaryota > Oomycota > Peronosporomycetes > Peronosporales > Peronosporaceae > Phytophthora > Phytophthora parvispora. Next base: position 6,085 of record JAHWLF010000263.1, read on the forward strand.
GCAATCCTCAACACTAGTCCTCAATTGAGATACCAGTTTGTGGGTACTTCGTAGCTGTTCATGCAGCACGGGGCCGATGCGACGGTCAAGAGTATACGGCGATTTCGAGTGCGCGATGTATCGCCGAGCCAGCAGGTGGGCAAACGTTCGTGCTCCCGGCCACAGATATATCAATGTTGCTGCAGTTCTAGGGAACTCACGAACGTGTCAAGGCCCGCCAGTATTGATTGGTATAGGCCCGCTGTCCCCGTGACAGTTGGCCAAAGAGGGGTTTGAGCCTGGGGATATCCTCCGCGTACCCTAGTGTCTGGTACGTTACATGTAGTTAAGTGTGGTTAGCTGAGAGAAAGAATGAATCACTTTGGAATTTGCGTCACTCAAAACAAGAAATGTTCTTCCTCATGTACGCCTTCTGCTCAACACTCAAGAAGACTCGCTGACTCTCAAGGCAACACACCGCAGCATACAAGGGTCGCCGCTGCACATCTCGTAGTGCAATAACTGCTAGCAGCCTCTGAAGGTTAGTCAGCACCTGCTGATAAAGATGTACAATTACCAACCTGTGGATACATTCTCTTGGTCTCCTTGCCCGCATTCAGTGGTGTACAACGGGCGTTAAATCGACGCTGAGAAATGTTATCGTGGTATCCAAAACGAGGTTGCTCTATGGGTTGATCAGTATGTGTTAAAACAGTTTTTAAATTCTCGGCAAGCGTAGCCGTATCGACAAAAGACACAGTAATGTTCTACATCGGACACGACACCATCGATTTACTCGATACTTCTGTCTATTGCCGAAACGAACAACACGAGATGTACGACCTTTGACAGCGTTATATGCTGTAGCGTGTTTACATGTATGCAGATGCAGTCGACACTCCCAGAACTGTACCAGCTCATACAGTGCAGTATCGAAAAACATCACAGTGCCTCCAAGCTCGGGGAAACCTAGCCTACTTGGTTGAAGAGGAGATTAACAAGACAACTTGACAAGAGCGGCTGTGGGGGGATGCTAGTGTAGCGCGTTATCAATGTAACAAGACCATTTTCAACCAAACCTATAATGCCCACCGGGAAGTGCATCCAAGCAATTATAATTCTCAAACATCTAAACGATTGCGATGCGCTTCTGCAGCTGATGGAAAATAAGCGGAGGACTTCGAAATGCACGGCCACCGACCGACCATGTCGATCTATCATGTTGATACCTATCCGGGATAGTAATGGAATGAAGGCAGCTTTTCTGGGCGTGCTTGCTGCTGGATAGCCACAGCAGAGCAAAAGATGCAAGCCGGTTCAGTCCTGTTATAGTATCTGTGGATATCAGCCCACTCGCGGTGATTAGTATGTATAGTAGCAACGCGCTTTTGACTGATCAGGAAACTTATGTTTGCTCCCGGATGGTTCCCACCGCGCTTGGCTGTTCGTGCTGTTCGGGTTTCCCATATTGTTCGACGAGATGCACGCAATGTGTACGATTAAACGGCGTCGTAGCTTCGTAAATATCGGGTGGTAAGGCCTTCAGGTTGATTACATGTGAAGTAGACCCACTGCGTGACCATGCTGTATTCGTTTTCCTTTGGCTTGAGCTGAGGTGCATTTCTTCTTTATCTGGAAACACATTTCCGATTTATCCACCATGAAGTCGAGTCCAGTCCCGCTCCTCTTCCTCGCTGCCTTCCTGGCCGTCTCGCCGTCCGCTGTCAACTCTGAAGTTGTCACGTTGCAACAGGCTTTCCGTGGGGCTAGACAGCTGAAGCAGGACGGCGCCTTGTTCCCGTCGTCAACTACGACCGATGCCTATCAAGGTACGTCAACGTGGGGCGGCTCCCCGGTTGTCACAAAGACTGGCAGCAATCACACCAGCGCCAAGCCCGCTTTTGGCAAGATCACGTCCAAGCCTGGCGAGTGCGTCGTCGCCAGCCCGACCGAGTACATCAGCGAAAAGTACCTGGACTGGGTCTGGAACAACCGCAACGGACCCAACGCAGACGTGTCCAGGAAAGGCAACTGGAACGTCATGGACAACAAAAACTTCCTGATGGACAAGCTGGTGCACAACAAAGGCTCCATCAACTACTGCGTGCGCTGGGACGCCAAGACCCAGAAGCTGGACAAGAACACCGCGTCCAAGTTCCAGGGCATCCTGCAGCGCCACTTCAACGCGTGGAACGACTGGCTGGTCGGCTACAATTGCTGGCCGTTCAAGCAGCTCAAGGTCAACGTTGTCGGGTGGGCTGCCAGGCAGGCGTCCCAGTTCGGGTGGTCCGGCGAATCGCTCGGCAAAATCTACAAGGGTAACATTGACCCGTCCGATGATGGGCCACAGTGCCCCGACGAGTGCTATCGGTTCTACTCCAACCGCCACGGCGCGTGGTCTGATACGAGCGCATGCAAGGGTGAGCCCTACGACGTCGCCTTCTGGCTCAAGGACGATATCCCGTACGGCTTCGGGTTCGATTGGGGCCAAGAGGTGAGCCTTGAGGACACGATGCAAAACCTCTACGACAGGAACATCCTGTTCGTCGGCCACGAAATCGGTCACGGCTTCGGTCTGCCAGATTTTTACAGACCGGAGGACAAACCCGCCCAGGACTTCCCCAACGCCATCATGATGGCATACAGCTCGACTACCATCACGCCGAGTGACGGCTGGATGCTGCGTCGCGTCCTCGACCACGTCCGATCTCGCTACAAGTTTTAATTTCCGCGACGTTTTCTGACTGCTAGATTGCTGTCGATACGGGAATTTAACAACACTATCTGTTACCGAAGCTAATTGATGCTTCAAGTTCATACAAATACGATGCGTGCGCATAGATACCGCCAAAGCTAAGATTTGAAAGAGAACACGTTTTTTGCTACGAGTTCTACGAAGTACTAACTTAGCTCTGAAATACTGACTACATAGAATACGTACAATGGGCCCCTTTGAGTACCCCTCCCATTTTCACTTACATGGAGTTCATCCGAAACCAGCGCTGCCATTACAAGCTAAATCATCCGACTCGGATAATCGTGTTCTTATTCAGTTAGCAAATGGTTGCCCCGGCTGTTAGGATAAAATAAAACTTCTTCAACCCCGATGAAAAAGAATCACGCCAATCGCAACTCTTTTTGACTCTACTAGTGTTACACTTTGCCGCGCCGTTCGAACTACTGATTTCTACACCTTTTGTAGAGTACGTGGAAATTGTAGGGCATTTACTAACCTTTGACAATCCAGTACAGATAATTCTCGTCTCGTAACTTCAGCACGTTTTCCTACCCCAGCTCATCGATCACTCTGCCTCAAGCAACAACAATCAAAATTGTATTAAACGCCATAAAATGAAACTCGTACTAGAAGCCACTAATGCGACGTCCACTGTCCGAAACAGCTAGAAATCGTAGCGCGATCTAACGTGGTCGAGCACGCGACGCAGCATCCAACCGTCCGTGGGCGTGATGGTAATCGAGCTAAAAGCCATCATGATGGCGTTGGGGAAGTCCTTGGCAGGCTTATCTTCCAGCCCGTAGAAATCCGGCAGCCCAAATCCGTGACCGATTTCGTGGCCGACGTACAAAATGTTCTTGTCGTACAGATTTTGCATGGTGTTGTTGAGACTCACTTCCTCTCCCCAGTCGTAGCCGAAGCCGTATGGAATGTCCTCTTTGAGCCAGAAGGAGATGTCGTAGGGCTCTCCCTTGCATGCACTCGTATCGGACCACACGTTGTTCTCGTTGTCATAGAAGCGGTAGCACTCGTCAGGGCACTGCGGCACGCCGTTGGTCGGGTCAAGAACTCCCTCGTAGATCGTACCAAGCGAGTCGTCATTCCACTCAAACTGCGATACGTCCTTGGTAGCCCACCCGACCATGTTGATCTTGAGCTCCTGGAACGGCCAGCAGTTGTAGCCGACCAGCCACTTGTTCCACTCGTTGTAGTGGCGCTCCAACACGCCCTTGAACTTGGTCGCGATGTTCTTCTCCAACTTGTTGTCGGTGTCCCAACGCACGCAGTAGTTCATCGACCCGTTGTTGTGGACCAAATGATCCATGATCCAGTTCTTGTTGTCCATGACGTTCCAGTTCGACTTGCTGGACACGTCAGACTTCGGTCCGATGCGATGATCCCAAACCCATTCCAAGTATTCCGGGCTGATGAACTCGGTCGGGGTGCCGACGACGCACTCATCGGGATTCGAGGTAATTTTCCCGAAGGTGGGCTCAGCGCTGCTATGGTTGGAGGAGGTCTTGGCAACCACAGGTGCCCCCCACACGGAGATGTAGGCGATCTCATCAGAGCCAGACGTTGCCGTGTAGGCAGAATTTCCTTGCTGCTGGTCGGCCACGCCAGAACTGCCGCTTGATGCGGTTGCACTGCTGGAAGCCTTCAACATCGACGCTTGGTCTGCATCTGCGCCGACACTCGATGAAGTAGGTCGATTCACCCCGTCAGCATCTTGTGCTGGCATCACCGTGCCCTTCGACTGCGCCGTGGCGTTGTCGGTGACAAACTCAACGGCGGACGAGGTGACAGCCAACATGGTGGCAAGTAGCGCGTGCAGGACTGGGCTTGATCTCATTTTGGAGAAATTGAAAGTGAGTCTAGAGCTGGGTCGCAGAATGCTGAAATCATGGCCTTGTCGTTTGTCGCCATTCGTCCAGAACACACGAAGCCGTCGTGGCCGAAGAGGTTACTCAGAGCACCTCAGCTCGTTGAACAAGATGGAAAGTCTGAACGGCACGAACACCAACTCGATCTAAGAAACCCGATGGCCACGTGGGTATTGGTGTAGTGTGATTAGTCAAATCGTTGTTATCCGCCTCATACTCATACTTGCACCGTCACAGCAAATTACACCACGTCACGCGAGCGGCAAGCAAACGACAATGATCGGAGCGTACAGCAAGCAGCCACAAATGAATTCTTCGACGGCTCGTACACAGATGAAGCATTTGATACTGCCTGCTGTTAGTTTGGTCATCTCAAAAAACTAGTTCCTGCTGACCGGCAATTGTGTGCTATTGCCACAGTAGTAGTCACTAGCAGCAGCTACGGCTTTCATTGTGAAAGGTCAGGTCACATTGAATCAGCAGCCTGAACATGGTCAAACACTCACTGCTGTTGACTACGGAAATATGTATTTGCGCTCATACGCTATTGAAGAAATCTTCAGCCTGTCTGCTCTCATTCGGAAATCGGCAACGTCGAGGAAAAATGGTAAGGCTTCTACTATTGCAATTGTCGGCGAGGCGAAAGGTATTTTCAGTGTGGAGATCGGCGATGCTGAGTTGGTTTCCGTGTTAAAGGAAGACATTCAAAAGAAACAGAAGAAGAAGATCTTGAAGGGTATCGATGCGAGAAACTTGCAGCTCTTCTTGGCGGTGAAAGATGGTGAATGGCTTCCAAACGACTGTGACGCTGTGCGGCAGCTGGTCAAAGGGGAGAAGTCCACCCAGACAATCAGACGCTTGTCCGTGGAGAGCCCATGAAGGACTCAAAGGCTTTGCAGAGGGTCATTACTAAGAACGAGTTATCGTGGCCATCCACTGGCCAAATCCATGTGCTGGTAAAGATTCCCGGGATACGCTATCAATCCGATGAATGTTTCGGCGAGTCTTTCCACCACGTGTTGAAGAAGCGTAGAGTGAATGAGGACGAGGGCAAGGACGAAGAGGAGGAAGAGAAAATGGATCGCTATACGAGGTTTTTCGAGATGAGAGGATTCCCTCCGCTAGCGCATCCAAAAGCAGAATACAAAACGATCCTGGAACGAGAGGCGTATGTCGTGATTTTTTCCCAGCTTGTGAAGCATGCGAAATCTTGCTTCGAGTACGTCCCTATCCTTGCGAGCGAGCCAGACAGGCACTGTAAGCCAGGCAAGGATTTTAACGTGATTGTCACGGGGAATCCTGGAATTGGGAAGAGTCGGTTCTACTTGTATTGCATCTTTCAATTCATTCTTGGAGAGCAAGAGGATGTTAAGCAGCTACCCCCGTACGAGTTGCTCTTGAACTACGCGAACGAATATCACCGGTACGACGCAGCAAGCAAGGACTTTATTAAATTGACCGAAGAATATGTTCATTTGCTTAGGAGGCAACCTCGTCTTCTCCGTCTTGTCGAGGCAACGTCAACACACCTCGTTGGCTGGATGGGCGTATCGATTTTGTTTGCTGCTCCCGATGTTAAAGGCCTGCGGGATTTCGAAAAAGGCGACGGAGTCACGTACATTATGCCGACGTGGTCCTTGGAGGAGCTGACAGAATACAATTCGTTGCTTCCAGGTGACTTGATGCTTGCCGAAGACGAGGTGGTATCAAGATACGACACGTTTGGTGGGATTCCGCGGTTCATCTTCACGAAGGCAGTGGACGAAGCTGAAGCTGGTCTGAAGAAGGCAAATAACTCACTAAGTGCTCTGGACATTATTTCGTATTGCCGGAGAAACGCTGCTGTGAAGGAAATGGACCATAGCCACCGCATCCTTCAGATGGTTCCCACCCAAGCTAACTTTCGCACGACCTTCTATTTGGATTTTCTGTCCATGCACATCGCTGAGTTGGTTATTGACAAAGCGCCCACAGAGTCAACAAGAACTCGCACAATTCGCGATGAGTGGCTAACTCACGATAAACATGTCTGGAGAAGGATGTCTGTGGTTCGTGATGCAACAGGCCGCAGATGACTTCTCACGGTTAAACTTCAGCGTAAAAAGTTGTATCGCCAAAACATCATCGTTTATAAAAGCTTATAAAAACATATTTTCCGTTAGTTTGCGTTGCAAAAGTATTTTTGCTGACGCTGCAAATGGCTGCATCCTAGCTGCTCTGAACGGACGAGGCAGCAGGAGGCTTGATAGGCTGGGCGATGTAAATGACAGTAGGGTCGTTCGGGTCGACGAACGCTTTCTTTTGACTCTGAACGAAGTGCATATCGATCTCCTCTGTTGAGACAGCCAAGAAAATATCGCAAGTTAAACCTCCGCCCAGCTCCAGCAGGAAAAAGTCACTGACTTACCTTTCTTTTTGCGCTTCTCCATTAGGCGCAGGAAGACGGGTAGGACGACACCCGTGCCGCCATTTGCGAATGTGATCTTCCAGGAAAAATTGCCACTTCCCTCGAACTCGCCGCTCTACAACAAGAAAGTAGTAAACAAAAATTAGCAAGAAGGCTGGTGGTTATCAGGCGAACTGAAGCTTCGTACAGCTGCGACGAGCCCCGAGATACTGCAGGCCCCGAAGATCGGCTGGTTGAATTTCTCGTCGGTCATTTTCACCAACGGGATTTCCTACATGCAAATTGTAAGAGCACGCTTCAGCTGGGATCCACCAGAGACACAAACGTACAAAAGCCTCGAAGTAGCAGCCATTCTGCGTGATGCCCTTCTCGGCTACGAAGATGATGCGCTGCGTGGTGCAGTAGATGCGCCCCTTGCCTTTAAAGAGTGCGTGGCTGTGAAATACACACAAGACCTCAGTCGAATCGCCACATTGCAAACAACAGCAGTAACCAGTTCTTCCTGTCAACACTTACTCAGGCGTCTTGCACTGGAACGTGATCTTCGCGCGCTGAAGGATGAAGAGCTCGTTCTCGTTGGCCAGCGGTAGTTTCTTGCCCTCCTCGTCCTCGAAAAGCTCTGGCTTGAAGGACATGGTCGTGAGCTTGGTGTTTGTCTCCGCTGGAAATGAAGTGGGCAGAAAAAAATATAAACACGAGTGCCTTGCATCCCCTCCCAAAAAAGACGGGAAACAGCCACGCCAAAATTGAATGAAGAGAGCTTCCAATTGAAGAACAAGCGGTTGCTAAGATGTTCTGACGGGCCTTGAGCTCAAGTTCATACCGTCGAGCTTCAAGCTTCTTTTTTCTCTCCCTCTCATTCACTACGTTTGTTGTTGTTTCGTCTCACGTGGCCGCGCTCGTTGCTGCACAGAGACTTTCGCTATCTGGCATCAGTAGCGGAGCCTACTTCAGCATGCACACCAAACTGCTCCCCGTTCCTCATTGCAAGGCTCCTCATCATGACATCATGATTCCGAGCAGCACAGCAACTGCTGGGGCTCGGCTCACAGTTATAACCGAGCAACCGCTCAGCAACTAAAATCCGATGGCGTACCCAACGCTACGATCTTGCTGCTCAATCGTTGCCATGCTAGTGAGTGACACTTACACTTCAGCCAAAGTGCTCTCTCCGAGGTAGTAGCTCTGATCAGCCCACCACGTAGACGTATTGGGTCGACGTTAGTCTCGCTTCGATAAAATATTTCATCATCGCCATCGTTCTTAGTAGAAGTCACTGCCAGGAGTGCGAGTGTCTTGCGACATCGGCATGTTCTGGGACTTGAAGTCGTGCTCGTAGCCGAAGCTATCTTGCGACATCGCGAACTTGTCGGTCGACATTTGGCTGAATGACTGCGTCTGGGCCGCCTGCGTGAATGGTCCATCCAGTCCAAGAGATGACTGAGTCATCCCATCCTGGGTAAGTGGGCCCATACTTCCAGGCACATAGCTGCTCGGTCCACGGCGCGGGCCACCACGATGCTGAGGTGCAGGCGGAGGCAATCCTCCAACCGAAAGCGGGTCCAGAGGAGGCAGGCCCGCCTGGTCGTAACGTGGATCAAAGCGTGAGTCCAGAGGCGGCACCGGTCCACGTTGACGGTTAACTCCGTTGCCATTGCGGTGAGCTCCGCGACCCGGGTGCCTCGGCGGTGGGAACTGCATGTGCGAGGGCGTCAAATTGTTCAGCGGTCCCTCCACAATAAGCTGGTTGTCACGGTAGTGGTTCAACAGCGTGTTCCAGAGGGATTGCTTTGCCAGCACCCGCGGGTTGCCAAGGACAATGACACCATACTTGGCACGCGTGAGAGCCACGTTCAGACGGCGTTCGTCGCTCAAAAAGCCAATGCCTTGGTTTTCGTTGGAACGCACACACGACAAAATGATTAAATCCTTCTCGCGGCCTTGGAAAGAGTCCACGCTTGCCACTTCCACATCCTTGTACAGCTGGGAACGCAGGGGGCCATTGCGCTGCATGTAGCTAACAACATAAGCACGCTGGCCTTCATACGGAGTGACGACACCAATTTGCGAGGGAAGCACGCCTGCCTTCAAGAAAGTCGTGACGATCTTCTCTACGTTGCTCGCCTCCGTGCGGTTTAGGTAGCTCGTACCGGACGAACTGATCTCTTCAGCTCCAAGGCAGATGTAGAAGAAGGTTGGCTTATTCGGGTTTGGCCACGGGAAATCAACACTTGATAGTTGCCGCTCACTTGCAGCCACTCCGTTCTGCAGTTCACCCTCATAGAATTGGTTCGAAGGAAACTCCGACAGGAAGGGGTGCATGCGGTACTGCACGCGCAGACGGAACGGACGGTGGTTGAGCTTGAGCAGGCGGTCGAACAGAGACTGGTTCAATCCAGCGGCGGCCGCCTTCTTGTTCATGACCACAGGGCCAAGTTGGCGATGGTCTCCTACCATCACCACGTGCTTCGCACCTTGGACAATCGGGATAAGGCATTCGGGCTCCGTGGCTTGGGTAGCTTCGTCAATCAGGACTTGGCGGAAACGGAAGTTTGACAGGCGCGGGTCGCCGGCACCAACGCATGTCGTACAGATCACATCCGCAGCCTGGAGGATTTCGCGCTCAGCCTGGCGCTTTAGCGACTTGAACCGCTTCTCGTCCTGAGACGACAGCTCGCCCTGGTCGTCCTTCAGCTGCATGAGCTTGCGCAAATCGGCCTTGTCCGGGGAGTCCAGCGACTTGATCATAGCGTGCAACGACAAGTGCTCGACGGATGACGCCACAGCTTCACGGCTTTTCGCAGCCAGACGAACAACACGAAGACCGGTGGCACTGATCTTCATCGTAAGGTGGTCTACAGCGATATTACTGGGCGCAGTCACCAGCACCTGGCCCATGTTCTGCTTCGACATGTGGAACACAATGGACGCCGACGTGACGGTCTTGCCTGTTCCCGGGGGTCCCTGGATCAGGCTAAGCGGCTGCTCCAGCACGCCCTTGACAGCTTCCATCTGCGGCGGGTTGAGCTCCGGCAGTCCTGGCGCCGAGAAATGCGTGCCGACCGAGCGCGGAATGCGCAGCGGTTGCACGTCCACAGCGTGACCCAAAATCTTGTGGTACAAGTACCCCGTGAGCGACGTGTCGTCCACCGCGAAGGTCTTCATCGCAGCTTGCATGCGGTCGAACGAGGTCGACTTCCACACAAAGTCCACGAGGTATCCGTCCGTGATCTCGATGGGGACGTTGTTGCTGCGCATCTCAAGCGCAACCTCGGACTCCTCGAGTCGCAGCACGTGGCCCGTGCCCTCCCAGTCCTTGCCGTAGAGCATGCTGGCGGTTTGTCCGAGCCGCAGTCGGATCTCGTCGCCGGGCACGAGCCTTAGGTCCGAGTCGGGTCTCGAGCAGGTGAAGATGGCGTTGCGTTTCTTGTTGAGGCCCGTGTCCCAGCGCACCATGACGCCCTCCTGCGTCTGGGACTCCTTCATCTTCTTGTCGTAGTCGGACTCCATCTTGACGAGCGGGCCGAAGATGTTCTGGTACTGGTAGCCGTCGTCGTAGATGTCGGCCACCTTGACGGGCTCGTCGTCGATGCCGGGGCGGTCCAGGTCCTCGACCGTGGCCAGCGGGTTGTCGCGCCAGAGCTCCTCGAGCTTGGCGATCTGGCTGGACGTGATCTGGCGCGCGCGGAGCTGCTCGTGCTC